>ML805333.1:282420-296002 GCA_009831015.1 Picea engelmannii
GTGTTTGGAGGGGAACATAGGAGATTATACAGAGAAGCCCAGCTAGCCTACATTGTCAGTGATGAAGCAAACCCCACTAATCATCCCATCTATGCCTTGGACACTGATTTAGGCTCCAGTTTACTGCAGCTCACTGAGACTCCTGAACCCCCTTTGCATATCAGAAAACAGTCCATTCTTAATTAGGAGAACACCCCTCCTGCCACCTCTGTTTGGAAGATGTTCTTTGATGGAGCTTCCTCTAGTATGGGTGCAGGTTCTGGGATAGTGTTCGTGTCCCCTTATCAAGAGACCATCTCTCTGTCGTACAGACTGGAGTTCGAGGTCACCAACAATGTGGCAGAGTATGAAGCTCTGGTTCTGGGATTAAGGGATGTGCAACAAATGGAAATAAGAGAGATGGTTGTGTTTGGAGATGCAGAGTTGATCGTTCAACAGGTCAAAAATGTTTATCAAGCTAAGAATCCTCGGCTCAAGAATTACAGGAACGAGGTATGGGACCTGGTTGATAATTTCTTCCTGGATTTTAACATCTCTTTCATTCCAAGGGAAGAAAATCCCCTAGCCGACTGTTTAGCTTTCACAACTAGTCTGCTTGAAGCTCCTGCGCTGCCCCCTGTCGAGTCCGATGTTGAAATAAAGTATAGGCCCTCTGTACCATACAATGTCAAGCATTGGAAGGTATTTGAGGATGATCAAGAGATCAAAAAGTTTCTTCAATCTGTTGATAACTTTTCTTCATTACACATAGATGAGGATCCCGACATTGAAGGAAAACCGGATCGTTACCTGGTGGAGTTTTTGAATAAAATTGCTGATCACCAGATCATTCAACTGTCGAGCAATCACATTCCGAAAGGACTTATCCCACTAGAAAGACTGTTCGATGGGAATGATGTGGCAGTGAAAGGTAGAGTTTCAGGTGATGATGCTGAGACAGCTGAATGCAACATAGGCACACCTGAGGAGCCTAAATTGGTCAAGTTGTCAAGGAGTTTGACCGAGGAGTAGAGGTCCGAATATACTAAGTTGCTGAGAAAGTTTGCTAATGTGTTTGCATGGACCTACAAAGATCTCAAGACATATGACACATCAGTCATTGAGCACAAAATCCCACTAAAAGAAGAGTCTAAGCCATTCAAGCAGAAGCTGAGATAGATAAATCCCACGCTACTGCCTGTCATGGAGAGGGAAGTGAAAAAGTTGTTGGATGCTCAGATCATTGTCCCCTTGAGATATTCTAACTGGGTGGCCAACTTGGTCCCAGTGAGAAAAAAGAGTGGAGAAATTAGACTCTGTGTTGATTTCAGAAACCTGAACAGGAGCTCAAGGAAGGATAATTATCCCTTGCCCAATATGGAGCACATATTGCAGAAGGTAACTGGTGCTTCCAGAATATCCATGATTGATGGTTTCTCTGGCTACAATCAGATATCAGTCATGCCTGAGGACAGGGTAAAAACAACCTTCACCACTCCTTGGGGCACATTCATGTATGCCAAAATGCCTTTTGGGCTGATGAACACAGGAGCAACTTTTCAGCGAGCCATGGACATAGCCTTCATCGGAGAAAAAGATAAGTTCATGGTGATTTATCTGGACGACATCACAGTCTTCTCCAAGACTGATAAAGAGCACTGCTGCCACTTAAGAAGAGTTTTCCTGAAGTGTCGGAGGTATGGCCTATCTTTAAACCCAAAAAAAACATTGTTTGCTATGTGGGAGGGAAAGTTGTTAGGCCATATAGTATCAGCAGAGGGAGTGAGAATTGACCCTAACAGGGTAGAAGCAATTCAGGCCCTGTCACTTCCCAGATCTAAGAAAGAGGTCCAGGCATTTTGGGGAAGAATTAATTTTCTGAGGATATTTGTTTCAAATTTTGTTGAATTAGTGAAACACATTATAGCCATGCTCAAGAAGGGGAATGAAGTACAATGGACTGCTGAACCCAGGAAGTCTTTTGACCAAATAAAGAAGGCGTTGACTGAGGCACCTGTGCTAATCAGTCCCGATTATTCCAAAGATTTTCTGATATTTTCTTTTGCTTCTTTCGATACAATAGCAACAGTCTTACTATAGAAAAATGACCAAGGGCAAGAGAAGCCTATTGCCTTCTTTGGAAAGGCACTAAGAGATGCAGAGCTCTGATACGAGATCATGGAGAAGCAGGCTTATGCCCTAATGAAAGCTCTCAAAGCTTTCAGAGTCTATGTATTGCGTTCGAAGATCATTGCATATGTCCCTTCAACCTCTGTAAAGGACATTCTTATGCAACCTGACATAGACGGGAGGAGAGGCAAATGGATCGCCAAGATCCTAGAATTTGATCTGGAGATTAAGCCCACCAAGTTGATAAAGGGGCAAGGTTTAGCCAAGATGTTGGTTGAATCCAATTGCAGAGCCTTGGGAATCAATCTCATCAACGAGAAAGACGAATCATTCGATTGGAGTTCCCAAAGAGCTGTACCATTAGCAACTTGTGCCTGGTACAAGGATATCTTGTATTTTCTGCAAGAATTAAGGTCTCCTGATGGAATGGAAAAAAGAAAGGGAAGAGCTTTGAAGCTCAAAGCTGTCAGGTACTGCCTCATTGGCCAAACCTTATATTGGAAAGACCCTCTGGGAGTATTACTAAGATGTCTAGACCCGCAACAAGCATAGAAGGTTATGATTGATTTCCATAGTGGTCTCTGCAGAGGCCATCATTTTTGGAAGACCATAGCTCACAAGTTCCTCTGAGCTGGGTATTATTGGCCCTCCTTGTTTCCTGATGTCTGCAAAGAAATCAGAGCTTGCATCCAATGCCAGAAATTATCAGGAAAGCAACAGCTCAAATCCCTGCCCTTAAAGCCTGTGGTAGTCTCAACACCCTTTCAGCAGTGGGGATTGGAATTTATTGGAGAAATTCATCCTCCCTCAAGTGGCCAGCACAGATGGATTCTGACTACAACCGACTACTTCACCAAATGGATAGAAGCTGTCCCTACCAGAAGCACTTCTCACAAAATGATCATCAACTTCCTCGAAGATATCATAGCCAGATTTGGTTGCCCCAGCAGAATCATTACTGATAATGCCTCTCCCTTTCGGTCTGAGCTTCTGGTCAAATTCTGTGAACAGTTCCAGATTGCACTGATTCACTCTACTCCCTACTATCCTCAAGGAAACAGACTGGCAGAGTCCTCCAATAAAAGGCTAATCAAGCTCATTAAGAAACTACTGGAGGACAATAAAAGAGCCTGGGACTCAAAGCTCAAATTTCCTCTTTGGGCTGATCGGGTGACAACAAAGAAATCCCCAGGTCTCTCACCCTTCCAATTGGTTTATGGAATAGAGGTCGTGTTCCCCACTCAACTCGCCTTACCTGTGGCGAATCTCCTCCAAGACTTTGAAGGAGAACCTAACCATGTGCTCAGAAGGATTCATCAGATGGTAGAAGTGCAGTAGATCAGAGAACAGGTCAGGGATAGAGCCTACAATCATTAGCAGAAGATCAAACGAGATTTTGATAGGAAGAACAGAAAGAAAGAATTCAAACAGGGTGACCTGGTACTCAAGTGGGATGCACCCAGGCAAGAAAAAGGAAAACACAGTAAATTTGATGCCCTCTGGTTCGGGCCTTTCAATATCCTTGAAGTATTTTCGAACAACACTTACAGGTTGTAGGATCTGGAAGGCAATGAAGTTTTCAGTGGCCCAGTAAATGGGCATTTCTTAAAAAATGTTTTCTGTGAGCCGCAGTCGGCTGTTTTTGTTTTGTTTTGTAAATATTGTTTCTGTTTTTGTTTTTTAGACTAATAAATGACTCCATAGCCCAACAGCTAAGGCACTAAGTCTACAAAAGAGTTCTTAGAGCATCACAGGGACGACTCTATCCCCCATGGAGCCAAATGTTAGCGATATTTCTTGTAAGGGGGGGCTAGAACACAAAATAAGGGGTTAAAAACCCACTTGTCCAAAGTTGCGGATGATAATGTGCCCAGGGTAAGTCACGAGCAAGTTCGAGCGGCAGTGATTTGCACGCCCGGATCAACGACGCAGGTTGAATTCGGGACCTCCCTTGCCTTTCTACCTTTAAGCAGGGGGGGTCCGGAATCGGGGGCGCACCTCTCCAATCGCCCAGATCGGTGCGCCCGGATCAATGACGATGAAAGTAATTCCAGACCCCCCCTGCCTTTCTACCTTTAAACGGAGGGGGGGGGGTCCGGAATCATGGATGTAGCTTCTGACGGCTGAAATCATAGTGCCCGGATCAACAACGCTCACGCAGCCTCGTCCTTCTCAGCTACCCTACGTTTAGCCAGCGTGGGCCCTCCTCCCGTCATATCATCCTTCATAATCACCTTTCTCCTGCTGCCGTGTGTCTCCCATCCTCCTCCGCTCCTTGGTCCGCGTGGTCATCTCTCCTTCTCATCTTCCACTCACCACCCACCATGTGTTCCTTTCCCTCCACGTCAGCCTCTCACTAAATTACACCTGTTACATCTATTCTCCCGCCTTCTCCGCTTATATCCCTTTTTCCTTATGTCATCCCCTGTCACCTCTCTCGCCTCTCATTGTTCTTACTTCGCCCCTACGGTTGTGGCCACGTCACTCCATTGCCAAACCCCACTTTCTGTGTTGACCTCCATACCTGTCCCTCAAGTTATTCAGTTATTCTAGGTGGCAGTGCGAGAAGTCTTCCATATCCCAAAATGCTGAGCTGGCCTGATCGTCCCCCATCCCAAGAAGCAGTTATTGAAGCGGTTGATGGTGGTTATACATCGTCTTCGCCATAATGGGGATGTCCTGCAACGAATTAAAGGCACGTCGATTTGTCGATGGAACTGTCAGACGATCGATCGCGTCTGCCATAAGATTGCACAATCATTCAAAGATTGCGGTTGTAGATTGTCAGAAGCCATGCAGACACAAAGCTTTCAATGCAACATCTTGATTTTGCTGCTGTTGTTTTTCTAAGTATATGAAGGTGTTTTCGCCATTTTTTGTATCTATCGATGGTAGAGCTAAGCTCCCGACTGTAAAGTTTTCGTGACCATTCTGGCTTCCTGGTTATGTAGCTGTGTTTGAGATTTCTTGGTTTATGACAAACAATTTCCCTTTTTCATCTCTGTTTTCGTCTCATGTTGGAGATTTCATGATCGAATGATTCGTATGAATTAACACAGTTATGTTATGGTAAATGATTTATTGTGGCATTGTTGTTTTTCTGGTTCCCTGCGTTTGGACATAAGAAGATATTGTTTTCAGATGCCCGCTCTCATCGTCTGTTAGAAGCTTGATGCTTATAGCATACCTTTGCACCTTCCTTGTGAAATCTTCCCCCTACTCACCCTTATTACAACTCACTATTTGAAGTTTATCAAGACCTCACTCATTTATGCATGCCTAGCCCAACTTCTGAGTTGAGACGATACTGTTCTAAGTTTTCTTCCATTTGATCATCTCTTATAAACCAATCGTGACATTAAACTGATGGGCGTCGGGCTCTGCTCCTGCAAGCAATCCAGGAGTGACTTCCGGCTCCAACACCACCAAAGAAGATTCAAAAGCTATAAATCCACCAAAGAAAGTAAATGGAGGAAAATCTAAAAGCTATGTTTTTGTACTCAAAATATCCATCAATGATGAAGACAACAAGATGAAAGAAAATGATGGTCCACAAAAAAATGACATTCCTTATAAGGACAAGAAGGACATATTTAGAAGATATTTTCCACCAAGGTGGTCTTTCACAATTCAGTCCAAAAAAAAAACTATATTTTTGGGTCTCGACTGCTGAGAAAGATGGGAAATAACAGAGGATGACTTTGAAAGAATGGACATGGTGTTGTTGTTCCTATTACCCATGATATGAAGTCACCAAGAATATGTTTTGGATTTGATGCTACTTTTTCCTCTATAGCTACACCTAGACTTGCTACAACTAGGGAAGTTTTATTTGTTGCAAGTCGAGTTCATATCGGTTTTATAGAAGAGAAAACTACTATTGATTGTGCTAAATAGATTGATGAGTTTCATGCTCATGACATGCCAAAATTTGAAAATGATGTTATATATGACATTTTTTCTAATATGTCATGTTTTTATACTCCTATAAGTGAAGCTAACCCCAAGCCTACTTCCTATGATAATCCAACACAAAAATGTATGCCCTATCATCATTCTCACCATAAAAATCAAAGGAATGCCAATCATGATTTCATATCTTTGTAGAAGGGACATGAAAGAAAGAATTGTGGACTAGTGTCGATTACTAGGATAGATTATATTTGGATTGATGGATGGTCATGGAAAAAAATCATTTGAATAGATGTTTGAGGACTTCATATTGTTTTGTATCATTGGTTCCACAATCGTGAAACATTCCTCTTACTTATTGATTATTTCCTTGGAATTGGTTGACCGAGGATTGACATGACATGATAGTCAAACGAAGTTTCGACTGAGTATTCATTGACTTAGTTTTGATTGGGTGTCCATCGACTATAATTTTCGATGAGAACTATTGCTACTAATTATTTATCACTCAAGGGGGATATACTTGAAGTTGTTGATATTAAAAACCAATTGGTGTCTTCTTGTTGACTTGACTGTTTTTTGTCAAATCAACTTGGATTTGTTGAGACCAACTAAGCCATGTTCAACTATTGTTGGATATGTACCACTGCTTATGTTGGATATAGATACTTCTTGCATCGATGGAGATTGATTATCTTGTGTTTTTGGTGAAATTACTTATACTTAATTAGGGGTATTGATTTACCGTGTTTGAGCAATTTGTTTAGTCAAAACAAATTAAAGGACATGCAATTGGTAATAATATCCATCTCATCTAGACACTAAGTGCTTAAGGAGAAACAAACATTCAAGGGAGCATCCCTTTTTCATTAATGTCAAATGGGGAGAGTTGCATACAAGGGGAGAATTATTTCTATTCTTGGGAGAGTTGCAAAGAGGGGGGAAATTATTTCTATACTTAGTGGACTATGTGTTTCATTGTAGGATTTCCATCGATGACAAAGGGGGAGATTGTTGGAATTATTCTCATCGATGTCAAAGGATTAATGTTGTCATTAATGTCATATTATGGATTTACAAATACACACATAATTTCCAATATTGAATTATATATAGGTTTACAAGTATATTAAAAAAATGGGTGCACATGAAAAAGTAAAAAGTGAAATGGTGGTTTCAAACCCATGAATCGCATGATATTTGGAAAAGTTAAATAAAAAAGGGGAATTGATTATTTAATTAATGGGTGCCTGAATTTTTGAATTAATATGTCTCTTCATGAAAGGTTATGATAACTATAAAAAGATAAATTATTAAGGGAAATTGTGTAGGTGAAAAATATAATAACATTTGAAGAAGTGGATGAACAAAGAATGAGTAACATTCCAAAAGGGGAGAGTTATGAAATCAATTTCAGGCCAGGTTGGAATTTTCGTTATAACTTATTTTCTAGGATGTTTTAGAATGCCAAATTTTGAGGGGATAGAGGTAAGATTGATGGGTACATGTGGTTAAAATTTCATATGTTGGTTCACTATACATTTTGATATACGCCCTGTGGAATTTAGAATTTCTAAATGCTCCTGAAATTCGTTTCAAATAGGTCAGTTTGACATTTTTTCTATAACTTATTTTTTGGGACGTTTCAGACCGTGAAATTTTGAGGAGATGCATGCGAGATCTATAGATACATGTGGTTAAAATTTCACATGTTTTTTCACTACACTTTTTTGAGATGTTCCCTGTGGAAGTTAGGGTTTCAAAATAGTCCTTAAATCGGTTTCAAACAGGTCAGTTTGACATTTTCTCTATAACTTATTTTGTGGGACCTTTTAGACTACAAAATTTTCAAGGATCTAAGGATACATACAAAAGTACCTTGGGCAAAAAATTTAGACTTTGGTTTGCTTCAAATTATAATATATATTATGTATAATTTAGGGGTTTTTAATGGTCTTGAAATTGATTTCAAAAAGGTCTACTTGGAATTTTCTCTATAACGTCTTTTCTGGGACTTTTTAAACTGTGAAATTTTCAAGGATTTGAGGAGACATACCAAAGTACCTTAGGTAAACATTTGAGAATCTGATTTGAAAAATTGTATATGTGGTATTCTGTAGAATTTCATTCTTGAGAAGAGACCAAAACCAACAAGCTTTGGGAAAGTTACCATAAATTTCATTTGGAAATTCAAATTTTGGTCAGACCTAGTGAAGGAAGAAGTAGAAAGCAGACTCACTAAAGGTAATTTGAATGTTATCATATTTTGAAGAATTTATTTGTACTAAAGAATAATTTTAACTTGAATTTTTGTGCCTCTCAAACAATGAGATTGGTGTCTCTTGCTAAGTTTGTGCTTAGCGGTGGGGATTGTTGTCTCCAGTAGATTGGTGTCTATGAATATCTGTAAGAGTAGGTTAGTGCATACCATGGTTTTTATCAATGGATATTGGTGTCTCCAGTAGGTTGGTACCTACAAATATTTGTAATAGTAGGTTAGTGCCTACTAAGAATTATAAAGATAAGTTTTTCTATTTTCTCTCGAAAGGGTTTTCATGTAAATATTTTTTTCCATGTTATATAGTTAATATATCTCATATGTGATTATATTCCAATAGTTTATGGATGTTTGGAAAAGTAAAAAAAAATCTTATACTGATTCACCCCCCCTATTAGTATAAGTGTGTGCTCAACAACATTAAGCTACAAAATCCTCAGTATGCATAATCACAGAAGCATGCTTAGGAAAATTCTAAAGAGTTGTCTTATAAACAATTTGAACCTATCCCTTTGACCTAATGTGTATTTACCTTATGGTGTATATCATTCCATATCAGTGGGTTATAACCATTAACATATTCTCTAGTATATTTAGGAATCTTGTGTAACTACCTCCCTTTCATATAGATATGAGGACACTACTATGTAAAGTTAGTTATGATGCTAGTTATTCAATTATGTTGTTATGCTAAGATAAATATCAGAGACGTATGTTTCAGTCTTATTTATAAGAATGAAATATTCATAGTCTATTCCCATTATGGTATGTAATGTTTGTAGTTATAACGCAATTGAAAACTATTCTACTCATCTTTATGTGCTTAGGACTAATTTGGATGATGTGTATATTGTTGTCTTTATTGTTCATGATTTATGTTCTATTAGCCTAAATGAATGTGATTAAAGGTTAACCAATGGATTCCAGACCCCCACTAAATTATCGGTAGTCCACACATCACTGAGTTGAAAAATATCAAACATGCCTTGGGTGAGACCTCGTTCCTTTGGAAGGTTGAACATGCTAACATACTAGGCTATTGTGGACCTTTTTTGGAAACCTTTTGTAAATCTTCGGTATGACACAGAGAAAAGAACATGGTTTCATTGCTAATACCACCCATACTATATTATTTTAGGTTATGAAAAGGAATCTCCTACATATGGGAATGCTATAGAAGTAGACCCCATAGATGTAGACCTTGTAGAAGCTGACCTTGTAGAATAAATTTAGCATCTATGGTTTGAGGAAATGAAAGGTCACCATGTCATCTATGACACTTGGGATACTAATAGTTGAATGTGTTTCCATGATTCACAATTAAGAAAAGTAAGTTACCACTAGTACAAAGGATGAATCAAAGATATCCATTATTAATGACTATAGCAATAATCACATTATTGTAGATATTGTAGCTCTATTATAGAATTATATTGACCTATTTCATCATAACTTAAAAAAAATTAGCAGCATGGTAGGAGAGTGTGGGGGTGATGAAAATTGAAGTGAAGCCTGACACCTGGTTGATTAAAAAACAATTATATAGAATTAATATACACTACAAGGAATAGGTCAAATAAGAAACTGACAATATATTGGTCACCAAATTTATCTTTCCATTAGAGGATTCTAAATTGGATCAATATGATCATGATATAGGGAAGGAAAACAAGTGAAATATATATTTGTGTTTACTTATGTGGAATAAATGAGGCCTACATACATGAACCCTTTCCTACACCATTAAATAATKAGATATTAGATCARGTTGTAGGGAATGAGGCATACTCTTTTACATGTGGATTTTMTGGCTACAATCATACATAGATAGTTTAGATATATAAGATAAAGGGCATGGTTTTTGAGGCCTTACATAGAGCCCCATGTTAAGAATAAATCCCCRTGTAAATCCCTAGATATTGAGTTATTATATTTCTATTGTTATATAMGTGTTGTTGGATAGATCCTTAATTGTAATTGTTCCCTTTGTCTCTCTCTCTCTCTCTCACACACACACACCAAGGAGACCTAGTTTTAKGATCATCTCAACTTGTACATTTGTTTTATTGTAAAAGGAGGTTTCCCCCTTAAAAACTCTTTCATTTTTCTATATGATTCAAAAGAGTTTGAGTTACTTATCTCTATATTTTCAAGACATTTTGGTGTTTGTTTCTCAATATTTGGTTTCACAACATACAATACTAATTTTTTTTCCTTCAAACCAGTCATCTTGAAATTTTGTCTATAGTTTTTTTCATAGAAGTTTAAGATTGTGAAATTTTCCTAGGCCCGAGAAGACAAAAAAAATAAATTGTGGCAAAATCTTGGGTTTTTATCTATAACCTTTATTAGGTGAAGTTTTAGATTGTAAAATTTTTAATAGTATTATAGGACATATCTAATTACCTATGTTAGAAATTTTGTATTTTGAGATGCTAAAATTTTAGAAATAATGACTGAAAATTATGATATTTTACTCATCGTAAAACTAGTCTCAAATGTGTGTTCTTGGTAGAATTGGTATATATGAAGCCAGGAAATTACAAATTGAGTTCCAATAGATCACATGGGAAAAATATATACCATAGGAAATTACAAATTGAGTTCCAATAGATCTCATGGGAAAAATATATACCATATTGAGAAATAAACGAGATGAAAATGAAAATATAATAAATGATGGTAGATTATTTTTGAAGGCAAAGAGATTGTAGCTATACTCATTCACACTAAGAATTACACACTTCATTGAATACCTAAGGGACCTCCTTCACCTCGATTATATATGAGAGAGTGAGAGGAGAATAATTCACATGATGCATATGGGATAAATTGGTCTAAGTTTACAAAACTCCACAAACATGTAAAACACTAGGAATTCCTAGGAGGTCACCCATCTCAGTACTACTCTAGCCCAAACACACTTAACAACGAAGTTATGATGTGATCCAGTGTATTAACATTGTATGCATGTATATAACACCACTAGAGAATTATTACATGATGGATATAATTAACAAATGGAGATGGAATTACATTACATTCCCTGTCAAAAGGATAAATATCATGGTTTATCAAAACGCCATGATTGAAAAAGTTGATATAGTGGAAAAGGTGGATGGTTACCGAGATATGCCTAGATCAAGACTTGACCTATATAAGCATATATGAGGTAAATACTACTCTTTATCTCTCACCAAAACATGTTTCAAATAAGATAATATTAGGAGAGATTTTCTATCAAATAATTTTACAAGGGTTTAATGCCTCACTAGCAAATGATGAAATGATCCCTTACAAATTGTATATTGGCCATTATGGTTTAATGAAATACAAAGAATATAGGAAGGAATCAAATTCTATTCTTGAATATAAGTTTAATTAGGTCCAATTTAGGAAACATGATCACCTAGGATTAATAACAAAACATAGTCAAATGGTTTCCATCACATGGCCCTACTCACATGAGTAGTGGGATATTGAACTTCCCTATGAAAATGTTGTCACTTGGGAGGAGGTACAACTAAGGAATAAGTCCAAATATTTTTATACTTCCCCTATCATGTCGTTTGACAGTAAGATGGAAAAAATAAAGTAGAAAATAATTGAAGTGAAAAGAATGCTTAAAAGGAAGGAGGAAGAGAAGAACAATGTTGAAATAAGAATAAAATATGAATATGAAGAAGAAATGAGAAAAAGAGAGTAAGAATAAATGTTAAAATATGAAGTTGAGAAAGAAGAAAACAAACAAGAATGAAAGATACAAGATAAAGTAGAAATAAAGGAAAGGGAAGTAGTTGAAAGATAGGAAAAGGGAAGGTTTGAGGCATTGAAAAAAGTCAGAAAATAAGAGGAATACAAAAAAAGCGGAAGACATACTGGAATAGGAAAAAGTAGATTTAGATAAAGTTTAAAATTATATTTAGATAAAGTTTAAGGAAATTCTATAGAAAACAAGGATAGTTGCAGAGCAACAAGTCCCTGCCAAAGAAGGTGGAAGCACATGTTTTTACGTGTAAGAAATGAAGTGTAAGTTGTGTTTTTATAGTAATACTTTGATTTGAGCTGAGCTTTCTAGTTGTGTCATTTATAAATCAAAGTATAGTTCAAAAGACACACATTCTAACCTTATATTTAAAGTATATGAACTTAATTTCATTTTGAATATGTGCATCTAGTACAACCGAGAGTCTTTAGTTCTTCCAAATCTTATTCATATTTTAGTGGACAATATCTGAATCATCCAAGGAGAATGTTTTCAACTTTTCATTGTAATCACAAGTTTCCACCTTGTTAAAAAAAAAAGAATTCCCAGATCTCACCATTCATGTTGGTCCTCAATATCTCTTTGAAAAAAGAGAGATAACTGCACTGGCCAACTTCTGCCAATATATTCCTACCCATTATTACAGTTCAGCCAGCCAGTGGATCATAGAGCTATACACACCATCCCTCAAAACAAAGGATACAAATACATTAAATATTCATTCTCCAATTTTTGGGAACTTGATACAAGAGTACCCAACTTGATCTAACAAAGAAAAAAGAAAAAGAAAAAAGAAGTACCCAACTTGATCTAATGAAGAAAAAAGAATAATGCCTACATTGCCTCATTTGAATAATGCATACATTGCCTTTAAATACAGATGGGATTGATGGGTGTTAATGGCTTTCAAATAATTCTTTTTTCGCTAGGTTTTGCAATGGGTGTGACCAGAAATCTGGCATATAACTCGGAGTCCTGCCCACACCCTTCATTAAAATTCTGTGCATGCATAGTTCAATGGGTCATTGATTGTTGTGCTTCCTTTCTTCATCAAAATTATGTGTATAGCTCAATGTATCATTGATTTCTTTGCCTCCTTTGTTAAGAAAGTTTTGTAATGGATTTGATTTCTTCTATATGCTTGACATTCTAATATATTTTACTATTTTCAAATAGGAAAAGGAAAATTATAATATATAAAAACAAGTGTAAACATTTCATATAACTTTATATATCTAAGTCAACAATTTTTATTGATTTCTAATAAATAAAATAAATCAAAGTATGATATATAATAGTATAAAATTATTTAAAATAAAAATAATTTTATTGATTTCTAATAAATAAAATAAATCAAAGTATGATATATAATAATATAAATATTGACATCACCAACTTTTATTGATTTCTCAATGTAAATACCCAACACAAAACTATGCTATCTGTTCAAATGCACATTTGTTATTTGTTTAAATACAATAGAGAAAGTTTGTAGATTGTCATTATAACCATTTGTA
>ML805333.1:336853-347170 GCA_009831015.1 Picea engelmannii
AAACTTAAGTTCAAACTCAAAAATATTTATTGAAAACATTAATTTTAATTTTTGGATCATTATTAATGAGCCTACACAAAGCATTACCAGTATGTTTGCAAGGAAATAATTGTATATATTTTTGAAAACTTATTAGGGAAGATTATTTTTCTAGATTTTGGTAGTTTGGACACAATTTCCATTATAAATTTCATGATTCATCTTAATATGGAAATCTCTCAATCTCATCAATGACTAGTTTTTGTTGGTAAGAAGGTGGAAGATAATTTTACTTAAATTGATTATGACATAGAGAAGGACTTGATCCTTCATTTATTGCTTCATAATTATGACATATCTTAGAAAAAACGATGACCTCTTATTTTGAAGATCTAAAAATTTCTCCTTTTCAAGGGCCAAACACAGGAAAGGAAATATAATTTTAGTAAAATTTTCTTTAGTCAAGAATAATTTAAGGAAAACCTTCTTTAGTCAAGAAAATTTATGTGTATCCCTTGATTGAAATTCCTTAAAAATTATTGAGAAGAACTTATCCCCTTCCTAATCTATAAACTTCCTTGGATATTCCTATGGACATTTAATCACAAGAGGTCTAATAAAATACTAAAATCTTTACTATGAAGGTTAATTTCTTTTAGATCTCAAATTCTTTAATTACTAGTTTTTCTACTTAAAATGTATGAAATAGATGAAATGTTAAAAATTGAGAACATAAATAAATACTCACATACCATCCATAAATAAACAGAATATATAATCTAGGAAACCTAATACATGAGAAAACCCATCTAAAAGGTGAGGTCGCTCTACTCTCTTTTCTTCAAATGCAAGTACAAAGAAAGAGGCACTCTCTTTGGAGTTTTCTTTGACATTGTGGCCTTATGGATAATAAAAAATATATCCTCCTCTATTATTCTCTCAAAATACAACTCCTAGGTTATATTCTCAACTATGGAATCAATATAATTCTAAATAATGGAACCCCTTCAACTCCTAGCATATCGATATTTAGCATAGCTCGATAGCCATCTAGGAGTAGGTTTTTGACTTCCTCAACCCTTAATTATGATAAGGTTTTAGAACTTCTAGGATATTGTTAAAATTCCATACATGGATAGCCCCATATGAATGAGTAATGAGGGTTGGCATGGAATCCACTCATGCCATGGTGGTCAACACGATAGTTCAACTTGCGGGAGACATAAATTTTGCATACGAAATCCAATTGATGTGATTTTTGCACCCTTGGAGAGGTGCCAATGTGTATAATAACATTAAGGGTACAAAATGAATTTGCAAACATTTTGACCCCTAAAACATGTCATTTGATTCCTCAAAAGTGGTCCAAAAGGTTTCAAACCCCAATTTTCCAAGCTGGGACCTACCATTAAAATGACACTACAAGTTGATTCCTCAAATTTTTTCCACTCTGGAAGCATCAAGATAAATGAAAAATAATATAATGATCCAATCTGGATCATGCCTCCCCATTTAGGGAGGCTTTTGGACCCAAAACTATTTACTGAATGAGGTGAGGAAATGTTTCCTCTACCTTCTCCCTAAAGTACCACTTTTCTTTTACTGGAAATTTTCCTTTCAACCATATCTTCTAAAGGTCATGTTGCCCATGTATTGTAGTTCTAGAGACCACTTCTATAAAATTATGTCCTCTACCAAATCTCCCTAAATCTATGGTGCTAAGTCCTCTATGTAAGGTAGGACCTTATCCTCCTCTTGATCCAACATGGATGATTCATAGAGTTTGAGATTCTCCACATTCACTACTAAGTAGATGCACATGTATGGGGGTAGATTGAGCCCGTAGGAATTATCTCCCACCTTATCCAATATCTCAAAAGGTTCATACTGTAGAGACCTGATTTTCTTACCAAAAAGTTGTAGTATTTCCTTATTCAACTATAACCAAACTTTGTCTCCCACTTTGAATGACTTCTCAGTTCTATGTTGATCATGTCTAGCCTTGTATTTTTCCTATGACTTCTTCAAAATATCTTGTACTTGAAAATTGATTTTCCTAATATTCTCAACAAATTTTTCTACTCTGAATGCATATCATGTGATGTCCTCCCTTACTCCTCGTTTTCCATATACAACATCCAAGGGAGAAGGTAGAAAATATCCAAAGAAAGTTTCAAAATATGACTTACCAGTAGAGGTGTGCACTACTCTACTATAAGAGTGTTGTATGTATATCAAATTTTCATCTTAGGTATTCAGATGCTTTTGAATGTAACCCCTCAAAAGATACACTAAATTCCTATTGAGTACTTTCATCTACCCATATGTCTGTGGATGGAATGTTGTAGATATATTCAACTTATTGTCCATATTCTCCCATAATGTAGTCCAAAATGTACTGAGAAATCTGGTATCCCTATATGAGATGATGATCCTTAGTGTTGGGTTCCTTTTTCCACTTGGGTGAGAAAAAAGAGAACCCTTAACTACCTTGTTGGACTAGGAAGACAACACATAAATGAATAGTCGATTAGTGAATCCACAAGATAATAAACAACAAAAGAAATAACCAAGAAATGAAAGTAAACTAAGCACACATAAATTCTAAAAGATGCATGAAATTGACACAAGAGATAACTAGCCAAATGACAAGTGATCTTTGAATTGAAAACACCAAAGGAGAAAAGTGGGACTATGGATCCCCTATTCCTCCTTGGGAGGGATCTTAAGTCCCCCAAAAATAGAGCTTAACTCTCCTATATATGACTAACAATGGTGAATAACTTCTTGGTCAAGTTTCTCAAGAGGTGAGAAGTTTACCAAATATTATGATTTCTCAAATAGCTCTCGAGAGAATAGATGGATTCTATAAGATAAAATGGGAAGCATAAGAATACAATGAATTCCTTCCTTTTTAGAATAGAATGGCCATGTATTTGTATGACCATAGAAATATATTTCATAACATGTTCCAAGTGTGAATGGGAGGCCTTTAGAGGAAAATCCCATATTTTCAGTCATCCCAAGATAAAATTTTGGGTCGATCTTGGGGTCTTGTCTCGAATCACTTCATCCTAAAAGTGGTTGAGGCCTAACCAAATCCATAAATGCATCATTTTCGCATATGCATGGGTGTTACGAGAAAAATCTCTCTGTGGCTAGGGAAAAACGACAACAGATGGAAATGACTGCAAAAATCAACTCTAATCTCATATATGCTATATAAACAAATATGTTGACAAGACAAGATAAAAGGCCTACCTCATCCAGACGTTCAATGAAGTCCACCGTTGAGCACTTCACTCAAAGAAATACACCTGCAACTTGTCCTCAACAATCAAGAAATGCAAGCATATGGTGATAATATATAATGTTAGCACATCTAATAGCATAATCCATCAACATTCATAACAAATACACCCATGGAATAACAATTCAAATATTTGCAAGATATTAATTGGATGAGAAAAGAGTATTTCTATTAAAATGTAATTAGCATAAGTGAATGAATTACAAACTTTCATGTCGGAATGGTTCAGAACCGATAAACTAATTCCCTTCCAGTTGGGCCTCCACCACTTCAATTGTCCACCAATGGAAAGCTCATATAAAAGAGACAATGAGGTTCTCAATCAAGTAGGGAAGAGCTTGGGGGTTGAACAATATGTCCATACTTAAAAGGATAAAGGGATGTTGACTCAATATGAAGTGAATAATTTCTCCAGAGTAACTTTGCTTTCAAAGTTGAATTCTTCTCCTCTTTTCCATAGCTCGAATTTGGCCCATTTACAGCCTTCAAGTGGAACTGAAGGGCCGATTCAAAATGTTTCCAGTATATGGAAGGTCAAGGATCATGGATCTCATGATGTGACATGGAAACCCAACAATTTTTTTTAATTTTGGGCACAAAACTCGATGTAGGTGGGTTGTAGTGGTGCAACCTGTGTATACGCATGTTGTATAATAGGTAGGGCACGTATATGTGGAAAAATATTTTTTTTAGCTCTGGGATTTGAAAAAAGGGACTTCAAGCCTACATAGGGAAATGGAACAAGGCATTATGAGCAAATTTTCATAGGGTGAGGAAAATATTGCTATAATAGATGCCCCCTAATGTGTGAGGTTAGAGGAGTATCTGTGATGGATGAAATACATTATAATACCCAGAAGTGGAGTAATGGAGACCTAGAATGAAGAATTGTTTTCTTATTACAATCTACATTGACATTGCACACATGGCTGCCAATTTGAATTACACTGCAGATCCATGTGAAAATATACCAAACAGTTGTTCATGGCCATGAATAGGAAATACAAAGGTGGTTACAAGCCAAAGTTTTTCATAGTCATGAACAAGGCCTAGTAAAACTAGTCTCAAAATCAATCTGAAGATATCTTTATACAATGCACTACAATTTGATGTCCCGTGATCACTAAAGTCACATGGGTATTGGTCCAATGAAAGATAGAAACAACTCAGGAAATTTGTGACTACGAATTGATTTCTTCAATTCTTATACACAATCAGCGAAAGGTGCAATTCTACATCGTGTGAATAAAGGGGTTGAGGTCGAACACAATGAGACTTCGTTTGATTACCGGTCATTAAGGTATATCATTAAATAAGCGATACAAACTATCGATAATGAAAGTAGGTATCAAGGCATTGAGTACATTCTTACAAGTGTGAATAAATGTTTCACGGTCAAAAACTTGAAGAATCCATTGATCATGAGACATTGATGTATTCCCAACTATCGATGGCAAGAGATCCTACCACTAATGACTCCAACCCTCTAGGTACTCATAGGACACTAGGTATCGTCTCCAGAATAGATGAGTTGAATTCGATGGAAGGAGACTTGCTGAAAGTAGAGCATTGAGGCATCTCTCATCATTCATCATGAGGTACAAAGTAGGAGCTTGATAATTTGGAGGAAATTGGATGAAGAACATGTTCACGAAAAGATGACCATGTGCATATTTCGTGTGCTCCATATGTAAGCAATGCATGAAAAAGACCCTCTGAATAGCAGCCAATAAGGAAAATTGTTGACAAAGGTGAGGAAACCACCAATAAGGCTAATGGAATCCAAGAAATTGCACAAATCCTAATGTGTGAATATATTTGTTGTCGTTGAACACAAGGGAAACCACCTAGTCCACGACCAATGATGAAATAATGAATTTTGGGTTCAAGCTTACATACTAATGAGTAAAGTATGACCAGGGTGTGCAATAGGACTATAACTTTCATGTAATTCTAAGACACATTAAGGGTATGGATGACATGAAAATTCAAGATCTTTGAGGAATGGCCGACACAGGTTGATAGACATCCTTTGGACAAGAGCATGACACATATGGAATACTTTGGCAGCATAGACTCAATGATGAAACTTTGAGATGAAGGAGGCATCAATCAAACTCTCCATAGGGACTGGAAGAGTAACCAGTCGAGGGAGAAAACTCTGTGTAATGAGCTCAGTTTCCTACGATCATGCTAAACCCAAAATTTTGATGAAAAGTGGATTCAAAAATTTTGTGCTCTGTTCAACGGCAACATGATTGTTGCCAATATAAGATAATATTCTTTTCTCGCTCGTCTTTTTTTTTTGTTTTCATAGTCAAATGAATGTTACTATACAGAGGAGGAAACAAGTGTTGCAAGTAAGCAATCTAGTTCCACCATTGGAACATACCTATGCTCAATGCAAGGAGGTGCATGTGGGAGATGGACACTCAGGGGAATGTTTCGTCCTAGGTATATCGTGTCAAGATGAAAGGGATATAAACAAGGCTCTGCTTGGATGAAAATGGAAACTCCTGAGCTAAAAGGATTATAATGCAAAAGCAAGAACCGGTAATAGGATCAATACTACAAGCAAGTGAATGAGATGAAATTACAAATTAACGCCAAAAAATGTACTTTTTCATAATCTTAGTCTACTTGGTTTGAAAAAGGGATAAACTTGCACCAAATAGACATCCTTTCAAATCCAATTTATGAGTATGAAAGAGACAAGTTCACTTAGAAATATTTTATTTTTTAAATATTCAGAAAAGATATTAACCAAGACTCATGACCTTTCAAATCCAATTTATGAGTGTGAAAGAGACAAGCTCACTCGACAATATTTTCTCTCTTTGAGAGAATCGGAAAAGACCTTAAATCAGACTCGTTTGGGGATTTTTAGGCGGCATGTCATGGGGGAGGCCAAGGCTCCCATGTAGGATTTATGTCAAAAGTCAATAACTCACAGGTAGCTGACACAAGCTTGGGAAAACCCAAATATTTCCAAGTAGAGGATAAAATACTTGTAGAGGTTACCTTTTCTACAATATATCGAAGAATGCCCCTTATCTGGAAGGGTGTAGAAGAAGGAAATCAAGTATATACAAGATCATTCCAAACAAATAAAACCACACTAGGACTTGGAGGGAGTGTACTCGAAGAGAGTGGAATGATCCCTTGTGAGGAACATATAGAACTAGAAAAACTAATGACATGGTATAGAAGATATAGAACTAGAAATTGAAGAGTGGGATTGGCCAAAAATTGCATCGACGTGACTACTCATTCAACCATTTGTTGAATAGGATGTGAGATAACAAGGTCAAGAGACACATCACCCACAAAAATAGGAGTGGTGTCGGTCAAATATTGCATCGACACAATTGTTGGTTGAATAGGAGCAAGACAACAAGGTTAAGAGATGCACCAACCCCTAAAGGAAGAGGGGTGTCAGCCAAATATTGCATCGGCATGACCATTGTATCAACCAAAGAAGTTTGAGAAACCAAATACAACTCATAACTTGAAGGGCCCCTAGGTAAGGACCACGCTTCTGGTACCACAACAATAGAATGGCACAAATGAGTAAGGTGATTGCCTTTGCAAATCCTACAAAGGATCTTGGGATTATGTCTTACACGTCTATGCTTCTCAATCATATGAATTCCCCCAGCATGACTTGCAGTGGATGGTGACATTCTCCCAGCATGACTTGCAAAGGCTAGTATAAAATCTCCAACATGACTTGTAGAGGTTGGTGATGAATGGACAACATGACTAGCAGAGGTTGATGATGAACCCCCAACATGACTAGAAGAGGTTGGTGATGAATCCCCAACATAGATAGTAGAGGTTGGTGATGTATGTGTAGTGTGGCTAGAAGTGACTACATTTGTGCCCCCAACATGACTTGCAGCAGCTGGTTGTTGGCCTTCAACATGACTAGCAGAGGTTGTCGACCAATTTCCAACATGACTAGCAGAGGTTGGTGATATAATGCCAGTATGAATTGCAATGACTAGACTTTTGGTAGTGGTTGGTTGTAGAATTTGAGACCAAGGTTCCAGAAAAGACTGGTTTTGAGAAATTCCATACCAAGAAGGGTTCTGGTATACACCATGGCCCTGTCCAACAAGATAGTATCCTCCTCCATACTGGTTCATAAAGGGGTGTAAGGGCATCAACACCGAGGAAGACGCTTGTAAAGAGAAAGTGACATGATAAGGGTTACTCATGTGAGGATATGTGTTTCCCCCAGATGAAGGAACATCGTGAAGGGATTTTCTCATACTACAAAATTGACTCCCCCCGAATGAAACACTAGAGGACAGATGAATGTCCTCCATGGGAAAATCGTTCGTAGGAACCGACATAGAGGAAGAAGGATAGATGGATGGAGTGTAATAAGTATAATGACCGCCCATTTGACCACTTGCTCCTGGAAAAGTGGATCCATAGGAAGGAAGATTCCAACCTACTACTGTAAGATTTGTTTGAGGGATATGACTCCCACTAAACTAAAAGGGAGAATAAGGAGACATCATGCCCCCAAAGCCAAAACCAGGATTCACATAAGGAGATGAGACAAAGGATGGCAAGTGCGAATACATGTCTAGCATACCATGAGAAAAATAACTAGAGACCCAAGGCATTGACTGAGTATCATAATTATGAATACCATTATGAAACACAGATGGATTTGTCCCCATGAAATGAGCGAATGTCATGGGGGAGGTAACGTAAAATGAGGGAGACAAAGGAACTCTGCTATCCATGATAATGAAAACTCAAGGTGCAACATAAAATCATAGGGTCCACTAATAATCAAAGAGCACACCAAAATAATATAAACAAAATTCCAACATGCACACAAATAGGATAAATTGGATGGAAGGGGCCTCCCTCACTAAAGTAGCTATCCCTCTCCCAAGAGGGGCCTGAGACTCCCTTCTAAATATCGAAGGTATCAGAATCTGTTATAAGGGCTCTCGTGGACTTAACAACCATTTGATCAGATCCCCCCAGAGAGGTAATCCTCTATAAAGGGTGTGTTTTGTTCGACCCTTATCTGACCCAGGGTACCTGCAGAATAACCCCTACAAGTAACCTATGTGGTACCTATGTTAAGGAACTAAGCAACCATGATATAACCGATGTGCATGAGAAAATTCATAAGTTAGGTCCACCATATGGGTAGGGTAACAAAGATAGAAACCTTGAAAGCACCGCCTCTCACAGAAGTAAAGGTACCATCAAGATCCCCATATATGAATAGATCCCCATAAATATATATTACACTAAGAATGTATTGGGGGGATATCCCCTCAACCAACCTCACATGAACTCGTGTTTAACTCCAGTGTAAGAGGAGCTTCCTGTTGTCACCAATTATACAATGGATTTCACCACTCCCTTAGTCAGACACATATGTTGATTTAATAGCCTTGGAGAAGTTTACTCACAAAATCATATTCCAAGGCATTAAATCCTAAGCTAGTTTGTGCACCTTAAAAAATAAAATTGTTTCTAATCAATTTTAAATTATTAGCATTACTTTTACTGACCTTTGTTACTCAAAAAAGGTGCAATCGTGAAACTAATGATGTTAGTCCTTAGCAAGTAAAATAAATGAATATGAATAAAATGCAAAGTTCTAACTTTAATTCCCAATAAATGATATGCTTTTCAAAATGCAATTTTCAATTTAGTTCTGCAATTCCAAATAAGATGAAATCTTTCTTTAAATGTACTAAGATCAATGATAAGAAACCAAAAGATCAAATGCTATCAATGAAAAATGCTTAATATTTTTGTATTTTCAATATAAAATAATGAAAAAACAAGGAATGAACAACAACTTGATACAAAAACTCTATTGTATGTAAACATAGACAAACCAAGTAGGATATCAAGAAGAAAACACCCAACCCAAGATGCAAGGACAATCAAATGAAAAGGATGATGAGAAAGGCACCACCCAAAAATTCAACCAAAGAAAGGTTTCTTATCTTTCCACAAACACTTAACAGTCATAATAGAGACCGAAGAAGACTTAGTGACCATCAAAACTTACCCAGAAAACATCAAACCCAACAACCAAGCAACAAAGGGTGATGTATGCGATTGTTCAAGAGAAAAGCGCATATATATGCCTCTTGCAGAAGGACAACACGCATATGTATGTGACTGTCAGGTAAAAGCCCATGTATATGTGTTAAAACACAGCCAGGCTAAGGAGAAGGCTAATAAACTCAGACTCAGAATGAACATAGGTTTTCAAGCAGTCATACGACAAGAAACTCAATATTGTTGGATTACTGAGAGGGGGCATGAATCAATAATAGAGAAATGTAATCCCTTTTGAATTTATAATCCAAATGCTATATCAATGGAGCATTATTATCCAATAACTTCAAAGTAAATAAGCAATGAAAAAATGAACAATCATACACATACATAGTACACCAGTGTTTTACATGGAAACCCAAATCGGGAAAAAACCACAGAATTCTTTTTCTTATATGTCTTGAAGAATTACATTCATTGGAAGCACCAACTTCCTTTGTTTTCCAGCTGCAACTGGAAGGAGGCTCCAACCCCCTAGTTTCTCAGGCTACAACTTGAGGGAAGCTCCAAATCACCAAATCTATAGCTACAACCAGAAGGAGGCTACAACCCCCAATGTTCTCCAGCTACAACCGGAAGGTGGCTACAACCACCTGTCCTTGTCCCGTCCTGCCACCCTAAAGTAGAAGTAGAATGATGGAACCATTGTCACACTTTCACTGTGAGATATACCGTTGTAAACCTGCACCAATAAATCTGAACCATGCATCAACCATGCATCAACCTGTAATCAACCTGTACCATAAACAAGTGCATCAACCATGCACAAACCTATAATCAACCTGTACCATAAACAAGTGCATCAACCATGCACCAACCTGTAATCAACCTGTACCATAAACAAGTGCATCAACCATGCACCAACTTGTAATCAACCTGTACCATAAAAAAGTGCATCCAACCATGTACCAAGTATG
>ML805333.1:354401-368857 GCA_009831015.1 Picea engelmannii
TCTAGATGACATATGAGGGTCCTCCAACTTCGTAAGGCCATAACTCTCAAACCGTGAGGAGTTATGTGACATTCTACATACCACCAGAAATGGCATGACATGTGCTATCCATATAGAATAGTATTATCTAAAAATGTATCATAACTCATACCATTACCCATCAAACAAACTTGGATCCATTACCCAAACCTGGGGTCTCCAACTTCTCATGGCCATAACTCTCTAACCGTGAGGAATTATGTGACGTTCCACATGCCACCGGAAATGAAATGACAAGAAATATCCATATAGGATATTTTCCCTGACAAATTCACTTTCCTTCATCTCATTATTCCATAATTAAGCATGGGTTCTCTTACTCCACAAAGCGTCTTCCCGTGAGGGTTTTCACCATAAGGGTACCACTTTGGAGTTCATCCATATTTACTTCTTATCAACAATGACAAAACAATAATGAGTCATATTTACATCAAACACTATTGGGTCCATTACCCAAAACTTTGTGCTACGGGTCTTTCTTCAAGGGTTGACATCAATGAAAACCAACCTTAATCAACAAATATAAACGAGAGAAATCAAAGGAGAAAAACTTCCAAACCCCTAAAATAATATTATATCCCCAGTATGGTCCCAAATTATATTATGGGGAAAATATCTCTATGGCTAGGGGAAAACTACAACAGGCGGAAATGACTATAGAAATCAACTCTAATCTCGGATATGCTATATAAAAAAATATGCTAACAAGACAAGATAAAAGGCCTACCTCGTCGAGATGTTCTATGAATTCCATCGTTGATCACTTGACTCAAAGAAATATACCTGCAACTTGTCCTCAACAACCAAGAAACGCAATCATATGGTGATAATATATAATGTTGGCACATTCAATAGAAAATTCCATCAACATTCATAACAAATACACCCATGGAATAACAATTCAAATATTTGCAAGATATTAATTGGATGAGAAAAGAGTATTTCTATTAAAATGTAATCAGCAGAAGTGAGTGAATTACAAACTTCTGCATCGACATGGTTCAAAACTGATAAAATAAGTCCCTTCTAGTTGGTCCTCCACCACTTCAATCCTCCACCAAAGGAAATATCATATAAAAGAGACAATGAGGTTCTCAATCAAGTAGGGCGGAGATTGGGGGCTGAAAAATGTGTTTAGACTTAAAAGGATAAAGGGATGTAGACTCAATATGAAGTGAATAATTTCTCTAGAGTAGCTTTGCTCTCAAAGTTGAATTATTCTCCTCTTTTCCATAGCTCAGATTTGGCCCATTTACAGCCTTGAAGTGGAACTGAAGGGTTGAGCCAAAACATTTCCAGTATATGGAAGGTCAAGGATCATGGATCTCGTGACGTGACATGGAAACCCGAGACCATTTTTTAATTTTGGGCACAAAACCTGATGTATGCAGGCTGTAGTGGTGCAACCTACGTATATGCATGTTGTATAATAGGTAGGGCCTATATATGTGGAAAAATATTGTTTTTAGCTATGGGATTTTCAAAAAGGACCTCAAGTCTGCATAGGGAAATGGAACAAGGCCTTCTCAGCAAATTTGCATAGGGTGAGGAAAATATTTTTATACCAATGGGTTGAATCAATGACAATCATGTGGGTTGTGAAAAGTGCGTGTTCAACACTTTGCTTATCCACGCAGATGTGTGCATGCTGACTTTGGTGGAAAAACTCATAAATTCATAGATCTTTTTATATTGTTTTTTCATCTTGCTGAAGTAGGTTATGTAAATGTTGGAAGTATTTTTTGTTTGTGTTGATCTTTTCTTCGACCATTGTCTATATTACTTGTGATAAATTTTCCGATGATAACAGATGCCCCCTCATGTGTGAGGTTAGGAGTATATGTATAAGAAAAATACATCATTGTTTCTTTTGTGAATAGGAGAGTTGTCCCTCATATCTGAGGAGGACTATAGTAGAGATCCTCTGGAGGAAAAAGGGGATCTTTAGGGGAACCAATTATTCTCTAAAAATTGAAATATACATCTGGGTATAAATGAGGCAAGCATGCCCCATGATCGTGTCAAGAAACCATAAATGAAATGACATAAACCGAATATTGTTGATGAAGTGGATGTTTACAGTGACCTCTTGGGTGTCAAAAATGGTAGATGATGGTTCTTATTACTGAATAGTCTCTTAATCAAGGTACGAACAACTCGGAGCTATTTATGTCCTAGAAAAATCATAGCTCTTCAGTTTTTACTGAAAACTTCAATGGTCGTATAGTAATACCCACTGTAACATGAAACTTTGTTGGATTATAAGTCATGCGAATTAATGACATCATAAATAAATGGTGATTATTTCTATGTCATATGATACTACTCATTAATAATGGAATGAGGGCCAGGATACTTCCACCTTACTGGAAACTTGTGCTGGCGTCGACAGGGAAGGTGGAATTACTATATGAAGCAAATGGATTCTTGGCATTGATTTGATCAAACATGTATCAGGGAATGAATGGAGGATAGGATGGATGGAATGGTGAAATGAATGACATTCAATATGTATGGGACTCGAGAACATCCCATGGTTAGGGGAATATGGAATGATGGAAGAAACCGTAAAACATGATTTGGTGTTAGGGGGATGACTGGATATTGGGTAAATTGTGTTGAATGGGTGATACTGCAAACGAATGGGTGATAGATCAAAATATGGATATTTGGGACAAGGGTGTCAATGATAGTCAATATTTAGGCCACAATAGGGATATCTTTGAAAAAATGGTGATGAAAGGGGAATGCCCCAACCAAGGGTGACATGGGTTGTTGTGTGCTAGGGAAAAATAAATTGTCGAGTGTGATGGAAAAAATCTAGTCTACTTGTTGGAACTTGAAATGTACTTTATACAATTACCAAATGAATAAAGAATAATTGGGTTGAAATTAAATATGTATAAATGAGTTCCCCAATGAATGATGGTTTGGCCCTCTTGGGGCACAAGTGGTGCAATGTAACTGATGAGGGGTAGGGGCCCCATTCGTGGGTTTCTATACCAGGTAGGTGAATCGAGGAGGAAATTGTAGGAGGTAAATTGATGGTGGATGATATGGAGGGTTAATGATAATTTGAAAGTGCATTTAATGTAACCAACGAAATAGGAAGTGGGAGTTCATAATGGGGTAGTTTAGCAAGATGATGAGAAAGTAGTATGAATTTATTTCTCTCAGGTGTAGTGCTAACAAGACTCCTTAACCTAATGTATAGAACAAAAAGAGTGTCAAATTTCCAGGGTCCAAATATCTATGAGACAACTCATGGGAGTGAGAATGTTATCGAGTGGTGGTACCTGAATGAAATAGAGGTGGGGGTACTACAGATACACATGTGGGGGTCCTAAAGGTGAATGTAAAGGGTTATGACTAGGATATGCATATATTTGTGGAGGGATTCAGAACATGCTAGTTGTGAACATATACCTGAAGGGGTTGAAATAAAACCATGATTGAATGGGTGGGAGACTATTGTATCAAGTACCTGCAAACACAAACATCAAATACCTAATGTGAAACATATATGAAAATTCAGAATATATAATAGTTATTTTACAATCATGATAAAGAGTGTGCATACATGTTCTTTTAACATTTGTGGGAATAATGGTCCCTTGATGAAACTTTTGGGTGACCCCTATAGGAGGCTAAGGAAAAATGATTTCCTAGAAAAGGTACTCCCTAAAGGAGGCTAGGGAACCATGGGTTCCCAAACAAGGCCCTCCCTAACGGAGGCCAAGGAACAATGGGTTCCTAAAAAATGCACTACCGAAAGATGGTCAGGGAACCAAGGGTTTCCAAACAAGGCACTCCCTAAGGGAGATGATGGAACAATGGGTTCCTGAAAAAAGACACTCCCTAAAGGAGGCCACAGAACCATGGGTTCCCAAACTAGACACTTCCTAAGGGATTCCATGGAACAATGGGTTCCTGAAAAAGGAACTCCCTGGAGGAGGTTAGGGAACCATGGGTTCCTAAACAAAGAACTCCCTAAGGGTGGCCACAGGACAATGGGTTCCTCTGAAAGGAACTCCTTCAAGGAGTTTAGGGAACTATAGGTTCTCAAACTAGGAACTCCCTGAGGGAGGCCAAGGAACAATGGGTTCTTCAAATTAAAGGAATTTACTAAAAGAGGTCAAGGAAACATGGGTTTCCAAATAAGGCTCTCCCTAAGGGAGGCCATAGAACAATTGGTTCCTAAAAGGGGCACTCCCTAAAAGAGGCCAGTGAACTATGGGTTCTTGAACAAGGAACTCTGCAAGGGAGGCCAATGAATAATGGGTTCCTAAAATAAAGGCACTCCCTGAAGGAGTCCATGGAACAATGGGTTCCTGAACAAGGCACTCCCTAAGGGAGGACAAGGAATGATGGGTTCCTAAAAAAGGAACTCCCTAAAGGAATCCTAGGAACTATGGGTTCTTGAAAAGGCACTTCCTGAAGGAGGCCAAGGAACCATGGGTTCCTAAACAACGCACTCCCTAAGGGAGGCCAAAAAATACTAGGTTCCTAAAAAAGGCACTCCCTCAAGGAGGCCAAGTAACCATAGGTTCCTAAACAAGGCACTCCCTAAGGGAGGCCAAATAATGATGGGCTCCTAAAAGGGGAACTCCCTAAAGGAGGATAGGGAACTATGGGTTCATGAATAAGGCACTCCCTAAGGGAGTCCAAGGAACAATGGGTTCCTAAAAAAAATGCACTCCCTAAAGGAGGCGAGGGAACCATTTTTTCCCGAGCAAGGCACTCCCTAAGGAAGGTAAAGGAACAATGGGTTCCTATAAAAGGCACTCCCTGAAGGAGGCCAGGGAACTATGGGTTCTTGAAAAGGAACTCTCTAAAAGATGCTACAAAACCATGGGTTCCTGAACAAGTCACTCCCTAAGGGAGGCCATGGAACAATGGGTTCCTGAAAAAGGCACTCCTGGAAGGAGGCCATAGATCCATGAGTTCTTGAACAAGGAACTCCCTAAGCGAGGACAACGAATGATGGGTTCCTAAAAATGTCACTGCCTGAAATATTCCAGAGAACTATGGATTCTCAAACAAGGAACTCCCTAAGGGAGGCCAAGGAAAGATGGGTTCCTGAAAAAAGGCACTCCCTAAATGACGGAAACGCAACCCCTTCACCACCCGCAGGTCGGAAGGTGCACGCGCACACACAGGATATTCTTTGTTCTCGGCCTGAAGAACACCAAGGTTCTTTTATTTCCCTATCTGGAAATCTGCACCCACAGATCTCTTCGTGCAATTCCCCCTCTCTTTACTTATCGGGTAATCGGAACTCGCGACTTCGCGAGTCAAATGTCGATCCATGGGCTCTCAAACTCCCGAGACCCGATGGCCAGTCAATGCTGACTTCTCCCGTAAGAACTTTCCTTATCGTGATTTCGCTACTCGCGATATCAAACCACTCGATTTACCGACTCCCGAACCCCGATGCGCTAAAACTCCAATGCACTCATGGGTTGACTTTTCAACGGTCCCATCGCTTCGTCGGGATTTCGGACTTTGCAGGATCATGAATATTGATGTCCTATGTTTCGGGACTTTACTTTCCCCGAAATCCGATACGGTACACCACCTGTCCTCCACTAACTCCTTTTGTGGCCCACACAATTCTCCCGTCGGGATATCATGGATCGCGATATCACAATTCTCTTTGCAACAACTTGGAGCTTCAACTTGTGAAACCCCGATACATGATCTCACATGTAAATCCGACAGCTCCTGTGGCATGGATCAACGGCTTTTCCCCTCTTGAGCTTGAATACTTCCCACACCTACACTGTAACTTACCTGCACCTCCGCGAGATCCAACGGCTCATGGTGATTCGCGAAATCTCCTCGGAAATTTTGTCTGTTCGTTCTTCCTTATGTAATCCATGAAATGACGAAGTGTCTCTCCACGAGACTCGTTCACCTTCTCTCAAGTCTGTGACGCTTCTTGCAAGATTTCAAGGCACCAACTCCTTGTGCTTCCCTTGGTGATTACTCAAGGTTCTATACCTCCTGAGCTTGTTCACGGCTCTTAAGTCCTTTAGAAAATCTCTTGCTCGCACTCCTTGCGGAAAACCTTCAACAACTTCTAAGCGTTGAAGTCACTCAACTCTGCGCACACCTGCAGCAACAATCTTTTAACACTTCACTCAGGTTCACAACCCTGAGACTTTTACCTGGCCTGCGCACTCCTTGCACGACACTATGCCTAACTGCACCTTCGAGGAAATGAGAACAAACGCTATCTCTAATTGAACCCTTCTGTCAATGCACTCCTTGCGGAAAATTCGACTGCACTCCTTGCGGGAATTTTCTGGCTCAAATAGAGAAACAATTGAAACTCATTCTTTCACCCTCTCAGACTTCAATTCATACATGAAATCACATACACAACATATAAAATAAATGCATACTAGGAAATAAACATTCATGAGCATAACATCAATACATAGAGAATCAGACACACAACCATGAAATTGAATCAAAGCTTTCTTCTATTAATTCAAATGTCTGTACATGGGTGTTCTTAACATAGCTCTCTGCTTTCTCTTCTACTCTTCCTGGATTCTATGCTCAGGCTCAGGCTAATGTTACAATGATACAATGAGGGTGTATATATCCGTTTTCCCTCCAGCTCCTAAATTGTCTAATCTAGAATTAAATTCCTATCTACCATCATTAACTATCTTAAATGTCATCTATCTACTAAAGTATGAGAGCTATCCGCTCAAGGTCCATTACAATATACAAAGGCACTCCTTCATAAATGACTTCATTAAAGATTTGGCACATCAATTCCAAAGTGTTTTCAAAATTTGGTGTTGGCTTGTCCAGGTGTCTTCCGCTTCCATGGTGGCTCGCTTGATGTGTTGGTGATGCTCCTGCATCACTAAAGGAGGCTAAGGAACCATGGGTCCTTGAACAAGGAACTCCCTAAAGGAGGCCAAGGAATGATGGGTTCCTAAAAAAATGCACTCCCTGAAGGAGTCCAGGGAACCATGGGTTCCTAAAAAAGGCACTCCCTAAGGGAGGCCAAGGAACAATGGGTTATTGAGAAAGGAACTCCCTGAAAGAGGAAAGGGAACTAGGGGTTCTTGAAAAGGAGCTCCCTGAAGGAGGCCAGGGAACCATGGGTTCCTGAATAAGGAACTCCCTAAAGGAGACCATAGAACAATGGGTTCCTAAAAAGGCACCCCCTTATAGAGGCTAGAGAACCATGGGTTCTCAAACAAGGCACTCCCTAAGGGAGGCCACAGAGCATTTTGTTCCTAAAAAGGGCACTCCCTGAAGGAGGAAATGGAACTATGGGTTCCTGTACAAGGCACTCCATAAGGGAGGCCAAATAATGATGGGTTCCTAAAAAAGGAACTACCTGAAGGAGGCCACGGAACTATGGGTTCATGAACAAGGCACTCCCTATAGGAGGCCAAGGAATGATGGGTTCCTAAAAAAATACACTCCTTGAAGGAGGCCAGGGAACCATGGGTTCCCGAACAAGGCACTCCCAAAGGGAGGCTAAGGAATGATGGGTTCCTGAAAAAGGAACTCCCTGAAGGAGACTGTGTTTTCCTTATGGGGGTAACTAAAAATGACCAAGGCTAAGGAGGCCTTTCCACAAGATTTAATGAAACTATATTGGTGGATCATTCCAATTAGGCCATGCGGCTTGTATTCGCATGATGTATAGTGGCATTGGACACAATTTGGTGGTACAAGTGTCCCTACAAAGGGTATATTTTTTGTTGGTGTTGTGTCAAGAGATAGGTCTTATGATACAAGAGTGGGAAGTGGTACTTCCCCTGGTATTATCATACGAGGACTAGGATAAGTGTTGTTTCCAAATACCCAAGATAATGGATAAAATGTATAATATTAGGTATTTTAAGGTTGGACATCCACAAATGAGGATTTGAAACAGTGCATTAGATCCATTATTTTATTTAATATTTATTGGGGAGTTTGGGACTTTAAATTTTGTGGAAACATCTCCTATATGGACATGCTTGGTCATCATGGAACTGGAGTCCATGACATCCCTATCAATGACAAGAGATGATCTTATTTGAGAGGAATTAATTACCTTATCAAGGAACATAATATTATAGGGTGAAACAATTGAATTGTTAGGACCTTGGCAATAATCAATAGGAGAAGCTAGATGGAGGTTATCACTAATACCATTGAATGAAGTATTAGCCTCAAAGAATTATCCTTCCTCTAGGAAGAATGTATTTGAGATTTCATGGTTTGTTTTGTGTTTTTGGGAAGAAACATACATGGATTCCCAAAAGGATGAATGAATCCACCCAACCTCTAAGCCCAAGTGGTGAGGACGTGTTTCTAGAGGAATGGACTCATTTTTAGGGGGAGTGGATGTTGCACGACTAGTGGTAGTGGACACATAGTGCATGGAGTCAATGAGAGCAACATGATGTGAGATTCTATTATGAGAATATTGTGGGGGGCATCAGTGTAGGAGACTTTATTGCTTTTTATGATGCGTCCCTCATGTGATAATATCATGACTCAAAAGAGTGAAGACACCACAACATTCATGGCATAGATGAAATCAAGGCCCAGGAGAATATTTTAATCCACTGAACCATTCATGACAACAACATTGATCAAAACCATCTTATCACCTAACTCAATGGGGAGATTAGGTAAGATTCCTAAGGGGGAACATAGTCTACCATCAAAGGATCTGAACTCAATCATCGATGGGATAAGAGTAGGGGAGCCTAGTTATTTCCAAGTTGATGAGGATATAATATATGAGTATACCCCATCATCTCTTATACACCAATAAACTATAATTGTTTTACGATGAATCATATTTGAAGTAGGGTAGAACATGGAAGTAATACTTGGATAAGTTGACACCAGTCAAGGTTGATGACACGTAATGGGTGTCGGTATACACTTCCATTTTCCTTATAAGGATAAGGTCTAATAGACATTGTGGTACTAAAGGTGTAAGGGGTGCCCCGAAGTCTACATGATTGAGCCTCAGTCGTGAGGTATATTGGGTGTGGGGTGGGTTACACATGTGATGGGTAAAAAATGATGTCGAGGTTCATGGAGCCTCACCTAATGGAGTAATGGGTGCATGCTGGGGGAGGGGGCGTGTTGAAGTAGTGTAAAAAAAAATGATAATTATATTATGTTGCGTACGCTCCAAAATATTTTCTTGGACTAGCTATCGAGTGATTTCAAGGCATTGATGGGCTGGGTGACCATAGAGCTCACAAAATGGGCAAGGGTGATTAGTCCATGTATGGGTGGTACACCTATGTTTTGTTTGATTGTAGTTTTGGTGAGAACTATGAGTGGCCCCATCTGTGTTATAACCCTAATTTGCACCATACATGCATACCTGGCATCAGGCCATCTCATTTTCGATTTTTTGTCAAGCCACTATTGAACAACTCTTCTTAAAAACACCCTTTTTGAAGGCACGCGCACCCTTCTCCACTAATTTACGTGTGTATACGCTAGCTGACCCACTACAACCCGTGTATACCTACAAAATCATGAAAAATAGAAATTTGTATACGGAATACAAAATTTCAGGTAGGTTTCCTAAAACCGTTTGACCGCCTACATCTAATCATTCAACCAAATACTTATCCCTTTTCAGCCTATAAAAGAAGGGGTAGGGGTCTCATTTGGAGGAGGAAAATAATAGTAAAGAAGCTCTACCCAATTTGACATTCCCCTTGCCCCAACCTTTTGCAACCATTGTGTGAGAATTGAAAAGGAGAAGCATATGTGGAAGCGGTTGGTGCACAGTTGAAGAAGAGACCAAAACCCGATTTGAGGAGCATTAGCCGATCTCACCATTGTAAGTGAATTTTGTGAGGTTAATAGAAATAATTATTTTTCCCGCCCCGCCATATGAGGTGTTCAATATTCAATTTGGTTTATATTTTTGGAACCTCTAACCCACTAATTCATATATGAGATGCATATTCGTAGTTCTTTGTTTGTTTGTTTGTGAATGTAGGTTAGCTTTGGGAGGAGACTTGCAATCAAGGAGAAATCGAACGCAAAATGATCAACATCGAGCCAGGAGTTCAAGGTAGAGTTACCAGATCCTTTTATCCTTGTGTTTTATGCATGAATGTGGAGTGTATGTCGGGATAATAGTAAAAAGTAGGAGACTTTCGAAGGTTATTTTTTGCATGCATTACTAAACCCTGAGTGCAAGTCTGTAGGGGGATTTCCCACCCACAACAGAATTAGAGACCATACTGGGGAAATCTCTAGGGTTTTTGGGGATACTTTTTGGGTGTTTTAAATTGGTTTTATTACCTTTTTTCTGAGTTTCTACAAGACTCTGAGCTATTAGGGATTCTTGTCTTCCATAACAGTACTCCCTGCTTTCTTTGCTTGACTGCTTTTTCTTTTTCGAGAAGTCATAGAGGTATACGCGGCCTGTACAAGTCCCGCATGCATATACATGCACCATGACTTCACATAGCCCGCATACATACGCTAGCTGTTGAAGGATCAGTAGCGTGTCTGAGTCTAGATTTTCTTTTTAAAGAGAGGTAGTCATCCTCTTCCCTATTAGAATTGATCCTTCTCAGGGGTTTTTTGGATCTAGTTCTGGTCTCTGTTGTTGTATTCTGTATACTAGGTATAACCTTAGATTATCTTGGTTTTAACAAAGTTTCCTTGCATCTTTTTTTGTCAAAGTAAGTTTTTGTGTCTTCAAGGGATCCTGGTTCTCAGGACTAGTATTTCCTACTAGTGCTTGATTGCTTGTTTTTCAATTTTTGAGGAGTTGCAGAGGTGCACATGGCTTGTAGTGGGCCTGCATGTGTGCACACGTGCCCTAACCTTACACAGCCTGAGTACATCCGCTGGTTGTTCAACTCTCAGTAGCGTACCTGTTGAGATTTTTTTTTTTTTAGAAGAGGCAGTCATCCTCTTCCCAGTCAAGGGTCACACCTCTCAGGGATTTTCTTGACCTAGTCTGGGTCTCTGTCATAGCAGTCTATAGCTTAGGTTTGATTACAACATAGATTTCTTTTTCATTAAAAATTTTCCTTTGTTTTTCTGTAATAGGGTTTTTAGACAAGTTTGAGAGTCTGCTTCAATCAACTTATGTGTTATTGTTAGTAACTCTTTGCAGTCTGCACTTAGGCCAGAATTCATTTCTTGGTCTTTACTTGTCATCATTTTTCCCTTTTTTCTTTTTAAGCATTAAACAATAAAAAAAAAATCTGTTTTATTTCCTGGTTTGGATTAAGTAGTTGGTTGTTTTCATTAATAATCAGGAAAAAGATTTATTTCGTAAGTTCTTGGTTGTTGACTTAGGAAAATAAGTAGCTCGTAGTCGAGTGAAATCTTGTTTTGAGTTTTTTGTTAAAATATCTTAGGAAAAAAAGTTTGAAAAGTTGGTTAAAGAGTTTGAATGTGCAAAGTTGAATTTGTGAAAAAGTAATTTGTTTCCAGTTTCATTATATGCTCTTCTCTTTCATCTCTGAAAAACATCAATGGTTTCACTTTCATTCCCTTTGACTTAAGACAACCACTAAAATTAACGATTAATTAAAATAAACTAGACTTTATGTTTGTAGGGCCCATCAACTAGTCTAGGCTAGAGCCTTGATTTAGGATTGGAGATGAAACTCTTCAAAGCTACAAAAGCAAACATAAGAGTCTGAGCTAGGGAGTGTTAAAATTCCAGTATCATGAAATTTATCTGAGACCCCCCTCTAACACAGGGGCTAAACACGAGGTCATGTGTGGAAAGGTAGCGGAGATAACCCCTCCAAAGCCAGACCAAGTGTAGTGGGGAACACATATAGAGGGATTGTCTTGGGATTCCATTGATCGCATTTTCGACGGAGATTCATGGGTCTCGAATCCATTCGAGGTCCTCAGTCATCTTCCAAAAAACTTTATTTTGATACCCTTGATAGGTTTCAGGCTTGATACCCTGCTCATTATGGTTCACCTGACTGTCGACTGTACCCGCCTGGTGACTGTTTGATCGTTCACAACCTAGTTGCCTATCATTCTAGTGAATTACACAAGTGACTGCGGAGGTATACCTCGGTACCTATGACAGACATCAGGCCACACTTTTCAGAGTATACCTGGAGGGTGCTTCAGTATTCGAGTTGCACTTGCACCGGTAAGTTTCTCTAGTGTTGGTTGTTGTAAATTTTGCCAGACACACCGAGGTTGATACTTGACAAGACCAGACAAAGGTTTGGACCACATGTCAATGGCATAATTGGTTCAACAAAAATGAAGCTCACTGATCCATTGTCAAATAAATTGCAACAATTGTCGATACAGTAGACAGTGGCCAGCTAGACCATCGGTTCAGCTGTTCCCCCTAAACAAAAGTGGGATGTATAGAGTGTGCAAATGACAAACCCAAAGGCCACCCAACATCCTGACAGAAACAAGAAACAACGAAAGAAGGGTAAGGGGGATAAGAAACCCATCGATAATGCTGATGGGGGTGACACTAAAAAGAAGAAGTCAAAGTATCCTTGTAATCTTTGCAAGGAGGACTACCTGACACATCAGTGCCCTCGTCTTGCGGAGGCCCATAAGTTATTGGCATAGCAACAACTTTTCATGTTAACGAACCTGTTTCCACAATAGAAAAATAAAACTCAAGCCTCCTTGAGCGCGGAAGGGGGCAGTCAAGCACCCACTCCATCTCTGAGTAATCCTTCATCTGCAAATATGCATATGATGAAAGGTGATGCCTATATATCGACTAGAGCACATGATTACGGAAAGACAAGAACCTTTGAGAAGGGTAAAGAAGCTGAAAACCCACCTCTTCCTCTCCAGATTGAGAAGACGTTGGGTGAAACAATGACCCACATCCCAAAAGGTGCGTTCAAGAAAGCTTCTCACAATCCAAATGCACAGGTCACCCAGAACTACTCTGTGGTGGAGGATTTATCACAAAACCCTTGTGTGATGTTTTCTTTGGAAGTCCTCTAGAGTTACCCTTCCCAAAGAAAGGCTTTGTTAGTTCCCTTAGGATATACTGAGACTTGTAATCTAGGAACAATCATCCTTGATACGACCAACTTAAAACCTCATCATCCTTACCACGTAGCTTTTCAAATAGTAGTGGCTTACACCATGAAAACGTTTACCCAGAATATTTTCCATACAGTGGTGGATGAGGGTGCCTTGACATGCATGATGTCTTTGGCATGTTGAAAGGCCATTGAACAACCCATTTTTTCTTCGTCACCCACTCTTCTTACAGCTTTTGACGATCATTCTTTCCGACCACATGGGATGATTCCCTCTTTCCCAGTGTAGTTAGGAGGAAAAACTATGTGCATCAAAGTTGAAGTGGTTGATGCATCTCTAGACTACAATAATTTGTTAGGACAGAGTTGGACCTATGTTATGCAAGTAGTGGTGATGACCATTTTTTGGTTCTTGTTGTTTCCACACGAAGTTCGGATCATGACCATTGATCAGTTATCATTCTCTCATCTTGACCCTTCATCGAGGGTCTCCACGGTCATGATGATTGACAACCCTCAGCTTGACATCATCAATGTAGGGGTTTGTTTTTTCCCACCTTCGATGGGTACTTTCAATTACCCGCCTCCGACTGGAAATGTCCATTTCATGTCGACTGTCCCTGACTAGCCTCGGGTCGAAAATTTTCAACTCTCGTCGTTTCGCACGATGTACTTTAATGATCCATGGACTCTTCCTTCCCCATTAGCTATGATGGAAGGGACAGAGCACCATGTCATGGCCATGCCTATGTCTGAGGCAGAAGTTGCATACTCGATTATTCAGTAATCTTTCATTGACCCTGACCCGACTCTTGCACAAGAGTTAGATCCGGTGCTCGAGCCAATTTAGCTCAAGGTTCCCTTGCTGATATAGATTCTTTAGACTTAGTCTTTCCTTTATATGAGGCAATTATTGAGGCAATGACTAGTCTAGACAGACCCTAGGTTGATTTTCATCATAGATCTTACTGTTTAGTTCCAATTGATGATGTCAATCAGAGTTCAATTTAATGTCAACCCAAGAAGGTAAACTTAGAAGAGCTACCTAAAATATATAGATCTAGAAAGATTCAACTACCTAAAGGAGGGTTTGTGTTTGCCTGAGATTCTAATCCCCTTACAAGGACTCAACTCACAGAATCTCTTACACACACTAAAATTTGTTATCTAATTCCTAAGATTTGTTGGAAACTCCAGTCCCCTTACAAGGACTCAACTCACAAAGTCTCATTCAAATCAATCATATCATAGATATAAAAATTGTCAAGATCCTAAGGTTCTCTTACAAGAACACCTAAATTTTAGAATCTCCTACAATATTAGAACATTTAACAAAGAATTAAAAGATGAAATGAAACAAACCTAAATCTAATAATTGTATGAGGTCTTACGATTCTCTTA
>ML805333.1:430406-473285 GCA_009831015.1 Picea engelmannii
GGGATGCATTTTCACTTTCGGGTGTCTTCTCTGTTACGAAATTTTTCAATACTTCCATGATCTTAGCTTCCATTGAATCCATCTTAGTATCCAACTTAGATTCCATTGAATCCATCTTCTTTTGTAGTTCATTTATGTCCCTACTCATTTCTTCACCTTTATCAAAAGTCCAATTAGGATTTTCTGGAGGCTTATTTTGTGTAGAAGGTCCATTTTTTGGTGGCATGTTGGCCAAGTATCACTTTTGAATCTTGATTTTGAGGCGGTTCTGCTAGACAATATTTATTCTATTCTATCTCCCAAGTTTCGGACCTTATGGGTATGAAACTTTCTTTTAGGTAGTTCTCTGATATTTCTTCTCTATAATTCCATAGGTTTGATCAAAATTGGATGTGCCAAGTGGAATTTATGGTAACTTCCTCACAACTTGTCGATTTCTGGCCTTTCCAAGAGATCTCACTTGTATAGCATGCCCCGCACAAAATTATTGATTTTAAATTCTGACACTCACACCCAAAATACTACCAACTGTCCACGATCCAATGAAACTAGTCCCACTCAATTTGGATACTCTAGCAAGAAGTTATGATTGTTTTACCTGGAACACCTTCTTGAGAATAGTCAATAGGACTAGTCAGATACCCTATCTTACACAAGGTGTATCTACAAATTTAAGATGACCCCGAAACTAAATTTTTTACCAAATATGCCTTACTAATTTATGTAAATGTCCTCCATATTTCAGGGTCTGAAACATTACAGAAATTTTTTTATAGTGAAAATTCTGCAATGACTCATTTCAGGATGATTCCAGAACCCTATCTTGTATAGGCTCTATCTACGAAAGTATAAGGACTCAGGATCTGAATTTTGAACCCAACATACCTTGATCTGTCTAATAAATATCATCCAAGTCGTTCCTTCTGAAACGTTGTAGAAAAAAAATTATATCGAATATTCCACGGTGTCTCAAATGTAGCAGCGAAACCCCAAGACCTTGAGCTCTGATACCATATGTTAAGAACCAAACATCAATATAGCATAGAAAAACCTTAGGAAAAGTACTCAACGCCTTGAATAAGAGATAATTTTAGATAATAATCCTCTTCAAGGGGGAAACCTCTATTTACCCCACTTAAATGTTCAAGTACAAGATGATTCAAAATGAAAATGTCTCCTTGGTATATATAGGAGACTAGGAGGTATAATTACAACTAATGGCCTAAAGCCAACATAAATAAAATAAAATTACTAATATAATATGCCCCAATTAAGGGGTAATGAGCCAATATTAGGGCTTAACATGTAGACAATATTCTCATCCACATAGAAGTTTATTTCAACATGATTGCTTCAATCTATGGCTACAAGATTATTTTTCTTTGCATCCTTTTTATGGTTCTTCATTTTCAACATTGGATGTAGTTTCCAAAAAATTTCCTCAGTGTTCCGATCAATATTTCAATGGTTTATATGATATTTTCACTAATGTGCAATGGTTGTCATTTTATTATCCTTTTCACCTTTCTACTTATTCTTCCTCTCCTTGGAAGCTTTCTGGTGCTCTTTATGCTTGGAACCGCTTGGATTCCCTTTCTTATGGCCCATGTTTTCCAAATATTGTTCCTATACACATGCCTCATCCACTGTGATTGGATTTAAAATAATCGCTTTCTTTCATAGATGGATATGTAGACCCTGTGAATACTTTAGGAGTAAATATGGGCTCTTGGGAGAGATACCTAACATGATGGACATATTTATAAAGTTGGTGGTGTACTCTTGTACACTCTTCCCTTGCTTCTCCCTAAAGTAGTGCCATTGGATCCATTGGTCCTCTACATACCTGATAGCATAGAATTGGGACTTGATGAGGTTTTTGAAGTCCTCCCATATAGCTACTAATGGATCACCCACCAACCTAAGTGTTTATGTATGGATTTCCCACTAGGTTAAAGCATGGCCCTCTAACTTCAATATGGAAAATGGTATCTTTAGCTCCATATCTATATGGTGAATGATGAAATAAACTTCTTGCCATTGCAACCAATGATTTAGTTTTAATGCATCAATCTCACCTTGGTATGGATTTATCTCCACATTTTCTTCCATATTTAATAGGGACTATGAATGGTTTATGGAACTAGAACTCGACTTCTCTTTCTTAGGTTCTTTTTGTGACTCATTTTATGGGTCTTTTTTATACCCTAGTCTCCCATCTGATGTGATATATGTGTTCGAGCCTCCAACTTCTTTGAATGGTCTGAAATTTCTTGCTAGAGCCACCATGAGGAGGGATATATTGCAAGATATGTGTTGGAACCTTAGGTTATGATGGTTCATAACACTTCTCCAAGAGTTATTCGGTCATGAGGTTGACCAATGGTTGGAAATAGTTGGTCAAATTATCAACCATAAGTCAACATTAGTTGTTTGAGTAGTTTACTACCATGTCAGTCAAATAGTCAACTAGGCAGTCGAAGATAATCGATCGATGGATCGACCTACTAAGAAATATACTATGGGTTGGATGAATGGATGGTCAGGTCGACTTGGTATTATTGAAAAAAATATCATAGGGATCCTACTGAATACATGGAAAAATATCCCTAGGACTAGCCCAGTGATCTTAGACAGAAAGGGGTTTAGACTTCTATGGTTTTCTAGATCTAGAGAAAAAAATTCATTTTAAACTAAAGAAGGGTAGATCAACATACCTTTAATTTGAAGTTTGTTCCTATATGTCCTGGATGATGTAGATCTAAAGTTCCAACTCCATATCCTATCACTTTCTTCCTTCACACAAGCAAAAAACACTACCAATCTTCTTCTTTCTCTAGTGTTAGAAATAGTCAATATGCCTTAGATCTAATTTGCTTTACCATTCATAGAATCAAATTCAAACCATTCATAAACTCTACACAAACAATTTGGTGAAAACCATTGATATATTAATAAAATATAGAACTTACATCAAGCATACCTTACTGATGGTGTTATTCTCCCTTGAATCCTTTCTCCTTATTTCTCCCTTCAGCTTCTGGGTTAGAGTAGGATCTTTGAATTTCGACTGTGATGGATAGGAAAATAACCTTTACAAATGGATAACATTACATTACTCTTGAATTCTCCTCCTCTTTCCCAAGGCTTTCCTTTGTTATATATATCTTTATAGGATTCTTGGGAGATATTCTATATCTTCTATAGACCACTGGATACTCAAATGATATGAGTTCCTAGGGCCTTTCCAAGAATATACAACTCATCCCTCTCATATCTCCTTGTAACACCCTAAACCTAGAATTTTCATGGTACACGTCTTGTTGAGATATTGATGTCATGCTATGGTCATCACTTTTTGTGCACTATGTGTCCTGCGATGATCTCCAAAAATGGCTCAAATTTTAGGCAAACCATGCATTTTGGCTTGCATCCTCTTCTGGATTCCCTTTTGGCATGTAGGGTGGAAATTAATGCGATAAAAAATTCCCTATAATGTGTGAGTTCAGGAAAGGAATGGATGGCTTAAATACATTACAATAAAATAGCTTCCATATGAGGCAACGTGAGGAGAGAGAAAAGGAGGTTTGGAAGACAAAGAAGTCCTGCAATCAAACACCAAGTATGAGAGCATAAATATACCATCCCCTAGGTAGAAATGCTCAAACTATGAATGAGCATGGCCACCAAAAAATACATTGTGGATCCATGATGTGAATTTCTAGACCATGGCCACAAAAGAATACATAGTAGATAAATGTCATCAATAGGGCCATGGCCATGAGACAATACAATGTGGATTTACATCGTGAAAAAAATCATATCCACCAACAAATACAATGTGGATATATGACACAACATATAGATATAAGGAAGACAACAAGCACCGAGGAAATTTCCCCTGAAGTCTTCAAAGTACTCATAGACAAGTGATATACTCCATAGAAACTTGGGAGGGGATGTTGTAAAGGAATGATATTTCCCCCAAACCCCAATAATATGAATCTACATCATGCAAATAGATGAGCTAATATCGAGCATGGTAGAAACCATCTAATTACCAGTCATGGATGTATACTGTTAAAAGAATTGAGGGGACCCACCAATGATGAATATGGACCCCAAGGTACCCAGTACAATATAATGAGTGTGAATATGTAATAGCATGTCAAACACTTATAGAATCAATCAATCAGGAGTCAATAATGTAAACCCATTGTCAATCACAAAGAGACATGCCACTATGGAGTGCAAGCTCCAAGGTAGTAGCTATTTTCTTGATCCCTCTCCTAGATAATGTGTCCAAGTCAATATGAAGAGATTAGTCAAAGGAGGTCCTTGATGTATCCCCCATAAATTGACATAAAACATACACTGAGAGATGATCTGAAGAGAGAATATTTCTAAGTACAATTGACACAGAAATGGTCAACTCATAAATTCAACAAGACAACAGATGGCCAACTCAGGTTTAAAATTATCTTGAACGAATAACACGACACAATGGTGACTTGGTAGCATGACATAAGAGCTGGAAAAATATAGCGCAATAATGCAGGATGCATTAAAGTACTCTCCATAATGACTGGAAGAGTAACCAATTAGAGGAGTGTCTATGATTCATATTATTGGGGTGGATTTTAGGCAAGTTAAAATCCAACTGTGTGATGAAGACTCAAACAAGTGCCATTTTCAAGGGTGACTCGAATGACACTGCTATTTTGAGAATAGACCAATGGTGAACCCCCCCCCCCTCTTTTTTTTATTATTTTGTTTTCTTTTACTCCTTCATGGTTTAATGAGAACGAAAGAGGAATAAAAGTATGCTCGGACTCCATTATGGTTTAAAGAGCATGAAATAATGATGCAAGTAAGCTCAATCTCCTTCATTTTTTAACAATGAAAGAATGATGCAAGTATGCTCGGTATGTTTCATTTTCTTGTCCTTTTATGAGTCCAAAAAATTGATAAAAGTATACTCAATAGGAGAGAATGAGTGGCTTATCAACATGCTCCTATGTTCCAAGTGCATGGAACCTACATAATAAAGATGAATGAAAATGGTACAGGAAAGTGAGATCCAGTCTTAGGATTTGTTCTCTCCCTAGGTAGGTGGATGGAAAACAAAGTCCAAGTAATGCAAGAGGCAGATGATCAAGGCTACTACATAGTGGTAACCGAGATATGGGAAAATAGTAACATAATGGTGGGAGAAATGACATGGGGAACAAATGCATAGGATACCATTAAGTAATAATAAAAAAACATCAAGAAGCTCCATGGGAAGTGGCCAAAATATAGACAAAGAGAGGAAAATGAGGCTAAATATTAAATTCATAACAGGGCTAAAGGAGGGCTCATGGGCCTATAGGAAAATGCATCATGGACCCCAAATTGTAATATGGGTGCTAACTAGGAAACCCATGAAGGGTAGACACTACCAAACTAGTTACGACATGTAAAAGGAGTGGCTAATGTTGCAAACTATGGGGATCAACCCTAAGGCATAGTTCTCTCAGAATGGATGGTTAATAATGCAAGGCATGAAATGCATGGAAAAACCTATCTGTATATGCCATTTTGGAAACAAGTGCCTCAAGTTCGGTGGATGTCATCATATTCATAAAAAAAATTACTCATAATCTTGTCAACACATGTAAACCATATTTTGGGGTCAAAACACATAGTGGAATCTCAATATATATATATATATTTGGACATTTTGGATATGATAAAAGAACTCACACCACACACCTATGTACAAGGAACTACACATTTGGATGGTTTACGTAAATTAGATCCCATTGTGAGGCTCAATCCAAGGATCTTTTTCATAATACATGAACTCATGAGCCAATGTTGGCATCATATGGAACACCATGTTGTTATGCGGAAAATCTCTCTATGGATAGGGGTAAACCACAACAAATGAAAATGACTGCAGAAATCAACTCTATTCTCAAGTATGTTATACAAACAAATATTCTAGAAAGACAACATAAAAGGCCTACCTCATCCAAATGTTCGATGAAGTCCATCGTTGAGCACTTGGCCCTAAGAAATATACTTGCAACTAGTCCTCAACAACCAAGAAAAGAAAGAATATGGTGATAATATATGATGTTATCACATTCACTAGCATAATCCATTAACATACATAACAAATAGGCACATGGAATAATAATTCAAATATTTTCAAGATATAAATTGGATGGGAAAAGAGTATTTCTATTAATATATGATCAACAGAAGTGAAAAAGTTACAGGCTTTTGTGTCGGCATGGTTCGGAACCAAGAAACTAATTTCCTTCCAGCTGGGCCTCCACCACTTCAATCCTCCACCAAAGGCAAGTTCATAGAAGAGAGACAATGAATTTATCAATCAATAAGGGAAGAGCTTGGGGGATGAACACTTGTGTTCAAACTTAAAGGACAAAGGGATGCAGACTCAAAGTGAAGTGAATAATTTCTCCAGAGTAACTTTTCTCTCAAATTTGAATTCTTTCTCCTATTTTCCCTAGATTGGACTTGGCCCATTTGTATCCTTCAAATGGAACTGAAGGGCCGAGTCGAAACGTTTCTAGTATATGAAAGGCCAAGGATCGTTGATATCCTGTCGTGACATGGAAACCCGACACCATTTTTCATTTTTGAGCATAAATACTGATGTATGCAGGATGTAGTGGTGCAACCTGCATATACGCATGTTGTATAGTAGGAAAAGTGTGTATATGTGGAAAAAAAAGTATTTTTAGCTCTGGGATTTGCAAAAAGGGATGAGAAGTCTACATAGGGAAATGGAAAAAGGACCTATATACAATATTGCATAAGGTGAGGCAAATCTTGCTATAACACGTGTCGAGGCCATGCCACATATAAATAAATCTTTGTAGCCGAAGATACTCATCATGAGTAGTTTCATGAGCTATGGAATATCCTTGATGGGTTCCATCAATACATTAAGAAGGTACAAAATGATAATCTTCGAAGGAAGGGGAAGAATATAATTTGGTGGAGATTTCAGAAAAAGATATCCAAGGTGGAAAGGGGCAAAGACTAGAAGGTGTACTGGATGCCCCAGCCAATGCCCCCAGTATCGGATCAAGACTCATCATGCTAACTCTTGTGGGTTCCAAATTAGGGAGGATGGATTCTCTATGATCCTCATCTTCCCTAGGCTTATGAATGGAAGCCATTACAACTCAAAATCAAGTGAACTATGTGAACTAATAAATTCAACAACCCATAGAATCAAAGTAGGTTGATCACACTCCATATGAGGATGGAGTTGCAGATCAGTATCAGGGGATGATGATGGAATTGTTGGATCGACAATCTCAACCATGGTGGGTGGCAGGGAATCTCCATGTGAGTAAACATCCTTGGGATGAGGTACCACCCAAGGATCAATTGACCCAAGGGATACACTAGTAAATGAGGAAATCATGTTTATAGGAGAAATATGTGTAGTGGGAGATAGTGGGGGAAGGGGAAAATTTTCCATCAGTGAAGGATATTTGAACATCCCCGCACTGACATTCATATAAGAATTCATGGTGTCACTGAAAAAGAGTACATTAGACCCCTCATTGGATCCAAGGTCTAGGGTGTCGAATGTAAGTTGGTCCATTGTAATGATTTTCCCTTGGTGAGGGAATTTTAGGACCCTAAAGACCGATGAGACAACCACAATCATCTCATAGAACCAAGTATTCATGAGTAACAAATTGTACTCAAGAGGTGCATCAACAACCTACGAATCAACAAAGATAGTCTTACCACCTAACTTGATGGGTAAGGAAGTGATTATTCCATGAGGTTGGAACATGTGTCCATCGAACAATATTAATAGTGTTGTAAACGTATTAATCTTAGGAGAGCCAAGGGCCTTCCAACAATAAACAAGCATTATACAAGTCGAGGCTCCTTCATAAACCACAATAAAATAGATGTTTTTCCCCAATGATCACACAATTTTCTGGAAAGCAACATGATGGGAGAGCCTATGAGTAACTGAGAAGAATCAAATTTCATCAAATTTGACTCTGAGGAATCAACCTCGCCTATGGTTAACAACAAGGTTTTCCACTATGTGGGGTATATTTGGAGGAATTCAAGTGTATACATATAACAACACGCCTGGGCCAAGTCTTCCACAACATGTCTGGGCCAAGTCTTCCAAAACATGCCTGGACCCGTATGTTGGGATTATGCATCGTGTGTCGAAGAAATCCCTTTTGGGGGTGAAGTGGTGCATCACAATTTGTCTTCTCAATATGAAGAGGGACACCAGGATGGGAAGAATATGTTGTTGACCCTTGACCAAGTTTTGAGGAACATTTGGTCCTAATTGACCGTTTTTGGGACTTCGAAAGCCTGTCGAAGACAATCTGCAAAGAAAAGCAGAAATTGTGGAAACTAGGCCCCCTTTTGGGTCCTTTTTGGGTTTTGGGGAATATGTAATGGGAAAGGGATGTCGGTCTGTGGGTTTACCCACGCTTAGGCCCACTTTTGTAATGTATAAATGGAAGGATAGTAAATGTAAGAAGCAGTAGATGTGATTGCTTAGTGCAATTGGTAGTGCATCTATGTGATGTTGAATAAGTGCTCTGTGCAAATTGTGTAAGGCTTGCAAGGCTAAGTGCAAGTTATTGTGAGGTTGCTATAGAAAGCTAAGTGTTGTGACGCAAGGAATAAGGATCTAGCGAGGTGCGCAGATGTTCTGTCCTATGTGAAGAAGGGTTTTGGAGGCTTTGTTCTTGTAACAGATTGAAGATGATAATAAAGAAGAAGATCTTGTGGACATAGCCCCAAGGTGGGGGTGAACCACGTAAATCTATGTGTTATTCTCTTTTCTTTGATTCAATGTGTTATCTTTTCTTATGCTATGTTCTTTGATATATCCACTTATGCTCTGTGCTTCTTAGATATATATGATTATTAGATATGATGTGTATGAGGATGCTTAATTCCAATCTACTAGATCTGATTTGGGTTACTATGATTAAGTGTTGAAATACTGAGTGCACACCGCGAAGATATGTGTTGTCTGCGAAGTATAATAAGGGTTGAATATTGATGAATGTTCGATGCTAAGTACTTTGTAAATGATATAATCACATATCTGTGTCCCAACTAAGGTTGCAGACACCTGAGTCTTGCAACCACCCCTGCCACTACCTCAGGCGAGACTTCAACTGCTTTGTAGGTGTTGCCGAAAGGGCTGGTAGTTAGGGATTTTTTGGTGCGCTCTTGAGCATTGAACCCTGGGTCTGCCCCTGTGCTAACAAATGGTTTTGTTGCCAGGACCTGAAACTGTGATTGTTGGGAACTGAAGAAGAATAAACTTTGTGCAAAAGAAAGCTATGTGCATAGATATGTTTCCCTAATGCGTAGATTTGTACTCAACCTGTGAAGCTTTGTGCCAGGAATAAGGTCAAATTTGAAGAGAGGAAGATCATATCTTAAGAAAAGAAGCGATATCTGAACGCTCTGTGCTCTAAGAAAAGTAAAAGTGTAAATTTCTAAAAGAAATAGGTTAGATCTATAGAAAAGAGGTAAGATTTGTAAGCTCTATGCTCTAATAAAGGTAAGAATAGTTAAAAGTTCTTAGATCTGGAAGCTTTGTGCTCTGTAGAAGTAAGAAAAGTGATTTTTTTTGTTTCTAGAGCATAGATCTAGGTATGTTTGATAGATTCTGTCCTAGCTTCAAAACTAGGGCATTAATAGATGAAAGAAAGATTGATATGAATAGATCTGATAAGTATAATGATAGATATGTTATACCTATGTATAGAAAGAATGTCTGGAATAACAAATGGATGCAGGATCCTAGAAATATTCTTTTGCAGGTTAGCTATCATGATTCTAGTGCGCAGTACAAAAGAGGTTGGGGATCATTTCAAAGAAAGCAAGGATTAATCCTATGTTACAGTTGTAGAAAACCAGACCATGTAGCTAAGGAATTCCCTGGTAGAAGACCTTGTTGTCTCTGTTGCAAAGCTATGGACCATGAGGTATTGTATTTCCCTAGAATGATCGCTAAGCTTGAAAGTATAAATCGTAATCAAGAAGACCATAAGGAAGATCCAGGAAAGGAAGAAGCCCAACGAGAATCAGAGAAAGTATTAATACAAATAAAAGAAACCCTGAAGGAACACAAATATGTCTAATTATCAGAGATCTTCAAAGAAAAGGAGCAAGTCGAAGCAAGAATGGGGGACTTCTACATTGACTGTATTCTTGATGAAGAAACACAAGTGAACATTATGCCAGAAATAACTTGGGAAGCTATAGGGAAGCCTTCCATGATTCCTTCACTGGGAGGAATAGGACTATTCAGAGGAAAACTAATGATGTTATGTGGAAAACTCACTCAAATACCTATGACAGTCAATGGAACCTCAACAGAAGAAGATTTTGAGATTATCAATTTCATTGAGGATAGTGCCCCGTTTACTATGCTACTCGGAAAACCTTGGATTGAAAGAGATCAATCCAGAAAGAAGGAAGAAGAAGAGGTTTTAGAACAATAGAGACAAGAGTTAAAATATTTCATGACTAAAAGGATCACACAGTTGATAGAAGAACATGAGAACTGCTCAAAGCCATCTAACACTAGAAGCCCAAATGTCAAGGCCAAAGCTACACAAAAGGATGAAATTTCTACCCCAGACAAAGAAGAAGTGATATACCTAAACCCTAGGAGAGAATCTCACAAGCATGAAGTGACTATGTCCAAGGAAAATAAGAATCAACATGGGAAGAGAATCACCGAGACGAAGCTCACTGGAAAGAAGGATAGAAAGCTAAGTAAGAAGAAGGCTAAGATCAAAAAATTAAAGAAGATCCCAGAGGGTACCTCGTAGCAAGACACTTTGCAGAATTGGAGCTTCACCAGGATATTAAAACATCGGCATATGCCACTTTGTCGAGGCGAAGTAATATAGCCATTGGAAGCCAATATAACCGTTCGACTGTCACTTTGAACAGGTTGGAAATCATTTATGGCTCACCACTAGACTGCTAGACCGTCCCTTAATGGACAGAACATAAGTTAATGCAGCCTCATACACGTTGCAAGCAGACCGTTGCTAAGTTTCCCTACTTAGTCTGTCGCTCCAAGCACCGAGAATACCTTTTGCTAAGTGATAATTTGAGCCTGAAATATAAGATTACTTCACCCTGTGATCATTGCCTTGTTCCCATACCGTTCACTGTAGTCTCTGAATTCATTTCACACTCGAGCTAGTTGACCCGAGATTATATGTCGGATGAGCTCAACGTTGTTGGGAAAGTAGTTGAAGAATATTTGATTGACTTAATGACTGAGAGAGTCATGTCAGAGAGAGGATTATCTACAGGAGTCCAAGCATCTTCAATGAGAGGACTCCAAGCCTCCCCTTCCACTACTCACGTCAATCCATCCCGACCGACCGATGAGAAACAGACCAAGCACAGGGATGACATCGCAAATGCCAAACTTATCCCATGCATTATACCTACTTACTTAACACCTCTAAGCAGTGTCATCAACTATGAAAGTGTGCCTCAAGACTTTGAGTACACTTTGATCACCGCATACCTTTTGAAATGGGTGTGTGTAGTTTTTGTTGACCAGGATAAGATCTAAACACTGAAATTTAGTTATTTTAACCTTGGAGATCATAAAGTTTACAACATGTTATCCCTACCTAAGTACTTAACTAGGACCAAAGGCAAGAAATCTAAGATTGTCTCGCAGTCATGGACCCATAACCTCATGCAGTCCACACTACTTAATGTAATTAAGATCCCGCACTTCGGCAGACACCAGGAAGTCAACGCATGTGTCAAGTTGCTATTGTCATGCTACCATGAAGGATACTTATGGTTGGAACATTGCATCACTATGGATCTGACCTTGATTAATCAAATCACAGGACTTAGTATGCAAGGCCCTGACCCACAGGATTTTTATCATGGAAAGACCTCAGATAGAGCACTAGCGCAGAAGATAAAAGAAACTTATGGCACTGTCGAGAGAGGCATACGAGGCTACAAGGTAGCATCTATCCAGAGTGGCGCAGTGCACCTTTCCTTTCAGCTAATCATAGGAAAGATAGTTCACAAGAATAGACCAGCACAAGTGACTGGATTTGTAGTTGACCTCGCAGGGAAGTGTGTCGAGGGACTACAAATGAACTGGGTGTAGTACCTTGTAAACCATCTAGAGATTGATTGCAGAGAAGCGCAATACCATGGGTATGAGTTCCACTTTAGTTGGTTTCTCATACTAATTTATTTCATCGCCTGGGATCTACCAGAAGGTGCCACTTTTTTGGAGATCGAACCCTTCGAACCACTGGCCATGAAGTTTTTTACGTTGTGGTACTCCAGTGACATGAACAAGCAGTGGCAGTCCAATGTTGTTTTTCACGCCTATTACAACCAATTGAAGAATGCAATCTAGTCTACACCATGCCTCACCCCAAACAAACTTCACAGGTTTAAAACTTTGATAAAATTCAACGTGGACCACCACTTCACCTATATCATAGCACACACTGATGAGCACAAACAACAGCTCCAGTCTTACTACAAGTTGATAGAAGAAGACTTGGAGCAGATTACCAAGGAATGGTCAGCAGACCTCCTTGTTGCGACAGACCCCGCAGAAATGTCCGACGTGGATAGCCCTGAAGCTATGCCGGATAAACCTAGACCAAGAAAGACTAAGAAGGATGATGAAGTTCAAGATGTCCATAGCACATCCACAAAGACTACTTTGATCTCACCTGTACAGGGAGGTGATGGTGAAGAACTAGGTGGCACAGAAGTTGAGCAAAACAAAGGCGAGGTTACTTCACCTAGAAAGGATAAGGATCCCTCTAAGAAAAGGAATATTACCCCACCAAAGCCCTCATCCTGAAAGAAAACTAAGGCCACATGGACTACATTTAAGACTACCCTCACACCGGACTACTTTGACTTCTTAATCGCTGCACTGAATGATGCTTCACTAGATATTGTAGAAAAGAAAGAAGTGAAGTAGGAGGAGGTATTGAGTCGAATCAAGGGTGAAATTCAAGAAGTGCAGTAGGCACTCTAGTCCAGCCGAGCAATTTCTACTGCGCCCTTAACAATTGGAACAGCAGCAACAGGCGATGAGCCCACCCAATTACACCAAATCATCGATAAAGTCGAAGCTCACCTTCGAAAAGCTTAATAAGACACAACGCAAGCCACCTAGGATTTGACACAAGTTCAAAGCGCACTTGTAGAACAACAGAGTAAGGCAGAATGGGAAAATCTTTCCCTGCAAGCGAAGTGGGATGAGGAAAAATCACAGTTACAATAGAGAAAGGACCAATTTCTAGCAGAGAAACTTGAAGTAGAGGAAAGGGTTCACAAAGCACTTCACTCTGTGACTGTCATATAAGTGAAGATTGAAGAACGTGTCCCACAATAGGTGGAAAAACTTGAAGAAGTAATCCAGCAACTACAGTGGCGCATCACAGATCTGGAACTTCGTACCATGCCCGAGACTCCTCAAGAAATAAAAGATCTAAAGGAGGCAACTACCCCCAGCGTAGCTGGCTGATTAAAAACCCTTGCCTTGGAATGAAAGTAGTTGAGCACTAGAAGCACCCAGACTTATGAGAACCTCATAGAGAATCCAGAGTTGCATGCATTGGAGGCATAGCTCCAAGAATAAAAGTAGCACGTAGATACACTACAGGCGCATCTGATGGCCTTGACTCTAGTCGAAAGAATGAAGAGATTTCCAAAATAATGCACCGCCCAAAAATAGGTACACACGCTGCAAAGTAAATGATGGAAGTCTCCCAATGACTTCAACCAATCCAAGAAAATTCATGCCAACTTTTCACTGAATTTGAATGCCAAAGAACCAAGCTTGAACAGGTTTTCATCACCATAGAACAACACCTAGAAGGGCCAGTAAATGACGCAGTGATCCAGGATTTCATTGAACAAAAGGTTGTCACATTGCAGCAGGTCAAAGTAGGTCGATCCAATCTCGAGGCATTCGAGGTGGAATTGATCAGACCAGAGTGACTCGGGACAAGTCACAGGTGAGTGTTGGTGGAATGTTGGCCCTTGACCAAGTTTTGAGGAACACTTGGTCCTAATTGACCATTTTTGAGACTTCGATAGCCTGTCAAAGACAAAGCGCAAAGAAAAGTGGAAATTGCAAAAGCTAGGTCCCCTTTTGGGTCCTTTTTGGGTTTTGGGGGAATATGTAATGGGAAAGGGATGTCGACCCGTGGGTTTACCCACGCTTAGGCCCACTTTTGTAATGTATAAATAGAAGGATAGGAAATGTAATAAGTAGTATATGTTATTGCTTAGTGCAATTGGTAGTGCATCTATGTGATGTTGAATAAGTGCTATGTGTGAATTGTGTAAGGCTTGCAAGGCTAAGTGCAAGTTACTGTGAGGTTTCTATAGAAATATAAGTGTTGTAATGCAAGGAAGAAGGATCTAGCGAGCTGCACAGATCTTTTGTCCTATGCGAAGAAGGGTTTTGGAGGCTTTATGCTTGTAACATATTGAAGATGATAATAAAGAATAATATCTTGTGGACGTAGCCCCAGGGTGGGGGTGAACCACGTAAATCTATGTGTTATGCTCTGTGCTTTGATTCAATGTGTTATCTTTGCTTATGCTATGTTCTTTAATATATCCACTTATGCTCTATGCTTCTTAGATATATATGATTTTTAGATCTAATGTGTATGAGGATGCTTAGTGTTGATCTACTGGATCTGATCTGGGTTATTATGGTTAAGTGTTGAAATACTGAGTGCACAACATAAAGCTCTGTGTTGTCTGCGAAGTATAATAAGGGTTGAATATTGATGAATGATCAATGCTAAGTGCTTTGTAAATGATATAATCACATATTTGTGTCCCAGCTAAGGTTACAGACACCTGAGTCTTGCAACCACCCCTGCCTCTACCTCGAGTGAGACTTCATCTGCTTTGCAGGTGTTGCCAAAAGGGTCGGTAGTTATGGATTTGTTGGTGTGCTCTTGAGCATTGAACCCTGGGTCTGCCCCTGTGCCAACATATGTCCTTTATGGTGCAACATAGGAAGGATAAGAAATGTCATAGTTTTTGGCCTGAGTCTACAAATTAGTCATTTGGTCACACAAAAAAATGGCATCATTAGAGGAGAACCTCTTGTTGGTCCTAAGGTCTGCACCTGACTGATAAAGGGAAAATCTAGGCCACCTATAAGTTTGAAATGATTATCCCTTACATGTTGGTTTTGTTGATAAGTTTAAAGATAGGTTTTCAAAGATGGTTGTCTAATAGGACAGACCACACAGTGTAAAAGTAGGTTCTCCTTTGCTAATGGTATGGGTATTAAATGACAATTGGGAGTATGAAAAGACACACATAGACAACAACAACAAGCAATGAAAGGAACCACTTGTTGTGTAGAAACTAAGACTTAAGATAATATCTCAAGACCTAGACAAATATCTAGATGCAAATCATTCAACAGGTTGCAAAATAGTGGATCTTTCACTGAACAATAGTTGTATAATAGGTTTCATAACCAACAAAATATAAACTAAAACAATAGTTGAAAGAATAAGGAAATATACATTGCACACACCACAAAACCTGCATTCGAGATAAGAATCAACACATAATGATTTGAGTAGGAAAAACAACTGTCATCAACATATATTCACCAGGTAGAAAACTTTACAATTAACTGACCAGGTCCAATTGTTCTGTTGCTTTTACTTTCCTTCCAAAAACTTCCAACCCTTAAAACATTCAAAGACCCCCTATTTAATAGAGTTGCATAGGCTCTCATCCTCAAGGGACTGAGACCTAATTTTAGGTAACTAATTGTAGGAAAAACTCAGTAATCTAACTAACATGGCATGGAGTTCATCATGAAAACTTCACACTAGTTTTAATCAACAAAAATGGTTCTTATCACACACAAAAGACCACTCTTAAATATAATCTAAGAAAATGTTGGAATTAGTGGACTAAAAACTACTACTTTCTTTGAGACAGAATTGATGCATGCTCTGGAGGAATTGAATGTGCATAAAGAGGACTTGGAGTGATAGAACAGGGTTTAATGTTGAGTAATGGCATGCCTGTGAGCTATTTGAGGCCTCTGGAGGATAATTGGTTGCATCGGTAGATATCTTCTTGCGAGAGAGGTAGTTTTCTGAAGTGTTCTGGAGTCAATCTGCGACTTTTGGGACAGAGACTTAATTATTTGTCTCTGTCTAAGATTTTGAAAGCTAATCGCACTCTGTATCGACTGTAAATGGCCCTTCTCCTCGATTTCTCTATGATGAACTAGTTGTGAACAGGAAGACATGGAGGCAAGCATCCAATAAGAAGACATGATGCATGGAGGTGGATGACATGGATGTATATGAAGTGAAGGTGAGCGGTATGATTGGAGGTGGATGGAGGTGACATGGAAGATAGGTGTTGAGTTGGGAGAGGGGTGGTATATACACGGGAGGTGACAAGCGTGAGTGGAGGACAGGTGTTGGGTGGTGAGACGAGTGGTATCGGGAGGCAATCTGACAGGATTCCAGAGGGGGGAGTAGAAAGTAAGTGGATTAGAGAGGGGGGGTCTAGAATCCTGAGGAGACGCCACGTTAGGTAGGGCCCGCATAGGGGAAACCACTTTTATGGACCCCCCCCCCCTCCGTTAAAGGTATAATGTCCGGGGGGGTCCAGAATCGTGTGAGAACCATTGATCTAAAGGATGGGGATGTCGCCAATGGAGATTATCATGAGAGTTAGGCACTCTACGAAAAAACATATTTTCTCCATATATGAAATCTCAATCACACGGGAACTGATGATCTAGCTTGAAGGTTGAATCCTCACCATATATCATGTCAACCTGTTATTTTAATGCATTTCAAGTCTGACCAAGACTGCTCAGATTCGTTTCCTTTCTCTGTGGAAGCTTACCAATCTTACACAGGGCTTGTTGGACCTGGATGTCTCCTATGCCCTAAAAAACTCAGTGGACCTAATCCATGCTCCATTAGTGGAAAATATGATGATATGTATTCAAAATTGAACCAGAACATGTACTCATCTCAAGAAAGAAAACAGAAGGTGAAATAAGAAAAGACAAACAAATCTCATGAAGCATAAAAATGGGGAACAAGCTAAGAAAGAAACAATAAATTTCAACATTTATGGATGGATAGGGTGAAAGATAGAAGAGGGTAGGGGTGTAGACCTAGGTGAGAAAGTTAGCTCCAACTAGGGATAGCGCATCCCTGTGAGGTGATGAGAACAATATATCAGTGCCTTAGGATTAAATGACTATTCTTACCTTCCAGTTCCTACTTTTGTTTTGTCTGACAGCCCTGTGTTATCTTCTATTGTTCCTCAGCCATGCATTTTATTGAATTAAAAGCTGAAACTACACCCCAGTTCCTTTGTTGGGCTATGGAGTCTTTATTCACACAAAACTAAGTAATCAAAAGCAACAATAAAAGGAAATCATCTATGATGCAAGAGGGACCTTCCCTCATCCTCAAATAAAATAGTGTTTTAGGAAGCACCCATTTACTAGGCCTCCAAAGATATCTATATCATCTAGATTATGCAGGATAAATGTGTTGTTGTCCAAAACTTCAACTACCTTAAAAGGGCCAAACTAGAGGTTGTCAAAATTATTGGTATTGGACTTATCATCCCTTTTAGCATCCCATCTATTGGCATGGGGGCAGACCTGGGGTTCCACACTTCAACAACACAACAACAAAACCCTAAATATTGGCCCTTTCGACAACACCTACGAAGCAAATGAAGTCTCACCTGAGGTAGAGGCAGGGAGGGTGTAGGAATCAAGTGTCTACAACCTATCTAGGACATAGATCTGTGATCACAATACTTAACATATCACTTAGCAATTAACATTCATTAGTCTTTGACCCTTATTCACGTCACAAATTCAAACCCTAATTACATAACAATGTGGTATTCAACCAGATCTAAGTGTTTCTAACCATTTAGCACATAACATCAAACAGATATAGCATTCATTCATGTTATTAAGCACTACGATACTACATGAGATGCATATAACATACATAAAGATTCAGCACTAAGAATAAATCACATCAATAACACAAAGCAATCACAACACATGATATACATGGTTCACCCGCGTGGGCCTATGTCCACCAACTCCTTGTCTTCTTTATTATCTTATTTTAGTCTTCTTACATGCACATAGCCACAAAACCAACTCTCCATAGGACAGGAGATCTGCACGAACTTCACCAGATCCTCCTTCCCCAAGTTTGGCATAGCACTGAGCCTTCTTACAATCACTTGCACTTAACTCTGCAAGTTCTCAACACATAGTATGCACGGAGCCTTCACAACTAATCACACTTAGCAAACTTTACATATCTTGCACAAATCCAAATTAGATCCGATGCCTCTTCCAATGCCTAGAAACTTATTTATACATTTACAAATGGGGCCTAATCATGGGTACACCCATGGGCCGACATCCCATACCTGTTACATAAGACCTAAACCCAAAAATCTCGCAAAAAGGGGGTGAGATCCCACGATCTTTGCTTCTCTTGGGCACTTCGTCTTCAACCCTCCTGTCAAAGTCCCAAAAATGGTCAAACACAACCAAGGTTCTCCAAAACTTGGTCGAGGGCCAACAGGCCCCAAAACTCACATGTGACTCATATCGAGTCACTCTCATTTGGGAAACTCTGCTTCAAAGGCCTCGAGCTTGGCTACAGTTTCCTCAACTTGACGCTTCTCCAGGGCCTCCTACTTGGTGAACTCCTAAATGACTTTCTCGGTGATAGGTCCTTCCAAGGGTTGTTTCACTTTGGTGACCATTTGTTCCAGTTGTGCGCCTTGTCCCTCGATCTCCTAAAAAGGTGTGGAGGCTTTGTCCTGTACCAACTGAAGTCTCTGGGTCACTTCCATGACTTTACTCTAGATGGAATGAACCTGTTGTTGAAATGCATGCTATTCTTGTGACCTTTTCATCTTCTCAACTGTTGATCATATCTTCAACTATGCTTGTACTTTCGTTTCTTATTTATTTTCTTCCTGTAGTTGTGACTCCAATGTCCTTAGTTTTGGGTCCTTTGCAAGGTGCTCATAGGTATGCGCACTTCGATTGCTTAGTTGTTTTCATTCTAAGGCCAATGCCTTGATTCTTCTGACTGTGCTTCAGGCAGTTTCTTCCCTCTGATCTCGAACTTCCTATGGAGTTCTCGACACTACTTGCAATTCCAGTTCTTCTACTCTTGCTTGGAGTTACGGAATGGATTTAGCGATCTTCCCCACTCATCTCTCATATATTTCCTCTTCCATTTGTGCTAGTCCCAACATAGAGAGAAGTGCTCTAGTGACTGCTTCTTTAACGCCAATCTACTCCACGAGAATTTGTTCTTTTTCTTTCTGGAGTTGTTCTCTATCCCCTACAAACTTTGCCTGGAGGTCATCTTTCTCTTGTTGCCTAACCTGATATTGTTCTAGGGATTCCTCCTTTGCTTCCTTCAATGCCTCTGTGGCCTGTTCTTTTTCTTCCTGGACCCGATGAAGGTGAGCCTCTATCGCATCTACTATTCTATATAGTTGGGCAGGCTCATCTCCTACTTCTATGCCCCCTGATGACAACAATGTAGTAGACACTGCACCACTCGAATAAAGAGCTTGTTGTACCCCTTTTAGCTCTACCTCGATCCGATCATACATTGTCTCCTGTTTGGCTTCACTACGTTGCAAAATTTCCTCGGAAGTATCTAATACAGTTGCGATGATGAGGTTAATATCCCACCATAAGTATAGTCTGTAAGTGTGGCTTATTGGTGCGTGACTTCTTCCGTGCTGGGGTTTTCTTTGGAGAAACCTTTCTTTATTTGGATGTCTCTGTCTCCATAAGGGGATATTTAGGTGGTCTTACCTCACCCTATTCCTTCTTGTCTTCTTCCCCTTCATCCTCTTCTTTGTCTACTTCATCACCTCCTCCCCCTTTAGGTGAATTTGGTGTAGTCTCCTCTGATGCGTTGTGCATTTCCTATACTTATTATTTCTTCCTCTTCTTACTACTTCCTATTCCATCATACTCTTCTTGGGTGAATACACGACTTCCAATGAGGTCGGGGTCGGAGAGTTTTATCTGTTCAACTAGTACAAGGAATTATGCAGGCCATTCCTTTTTTATTTCCTCCATATCTTCCTCAGTGAGTTTGTAATAGGATTGGAGCTCTTCCTTGTTTTCATCTCTACACATAATGACGTAAATGAAGTGTTTGTCTGCACAAAACTTCACTAGTGGCTTGAACCTATGAAGTGTATTCGACGTCATGCGAGGGAAGGATTCAATGGCCCTCTTCAACTGCAAGTAATAGGTTTGGAACACCGCATTGGATTGCCATTTCTTCACCTTGTCGCTCGAATACCATAGGGTAGTGAACCTCATGGCCAGTGGTTCAGACAACTCAACTTCAGGGAAGGTTTCTCCCTCCAACATCTCACAAATGATGAATGCAACGAGAATCAACAACCAACTGAAGTGAAATTTGTAGCCCTAGTCTTGTGATTCACGACAATATTGCTCCAACTAGTTGATGAGGTAGCTCGCCCAATTCATCTACATTCCTTCAAAACATTTTCCTGCAAGGTCAACGATGAACACCATGACCTACATCAGTTTTTTCTTCCAGACGAGCTTACCAGTGATCGACTGGAAAGCTAGGCACACTACACCATTTTGGATGGAGGCTACCTTGTATCCCCACTTTCCTTTCTCCACATCTCCACAGGTTTCCTTTATTCGCTGTGCCAGGGCGCGATTTGTAGACTTCCCTAGGTAAAAATCCTGAGGGTCTAGTCCTTGCATGCTCAATCCAGTGATCCGATGGATCAGCGTTGGATCTACAATGATGCGCCTATCCAACCATAGGTAACCTCCATGGTAGCAGGACAAGAGGAGTTTAACGCATGTGTTAACCTCCTAATGTCAGTCAAAGTGTGGTATATTCACCACATTAAGGATTCTTGATCTTGCGATGTCCATGGTCCACGACTGGGGGATTATCTTCGACTTCTTCCCCATTTTGTTTTTCAAGTACTTATGTGGTGCGAGCATTCCATAATTCTTGCAATCTCCCAAGTTGAAATCACTGATCTTTAGCGTTAGAATATATCCTAATTGCGGTTCAACTGCGCGTATCCCCTTCAAAAGGTACGTAGTGATCATTTTATAGTTGAAGTCCCTTGGGATGCTATCATGACTAACCGCACCAGCTAGAGGCAGGATATAGTCAGGCATGACTGACGAGATGAGCTTTGTGTTTGCCAAGTCATCGCGATGCTTGCCTCGTTTCTCTGTCTCAGTTCGAGATGGCCCAAATCGATGTGCAGTCAACGGGGAGGCTTGAAATCCTCTCATTGATGAGGTATATTCTCCTGTGGACATGAACTTCTCAACCATGAGGTCAATCAAAATCTCTTTGATGGATTTCTCTATTGCACTAAGGTCAATCGACATGTATGCTCATGATAAAATGTCTGAGATAGGTGGAAAAATGCTCAAGGTAAGCGAAATAGGTGGCGAGGTCTCATTAAGCAATGTGTGAAAGAAATTGGTTATCTATGGGCTCGGATAATCACAAATCACAAAAGTTTCCTCGGTGCAACATTCGACGGGTTAAATAGACAACATCGTAACACACTCCTCCAACTGGCAGGAATGCCTCAATCAATACAATTCCATCTATTACGGTGTGGTTCTAACGATCCAATGGCGATATTGCTGGCAATAACTGCATTTCTAGACATTCTGGAATGTCATTCTAATGGTCAGAGTGCCTCCAACGGTCATATTGCTTTGTCGTGGTGAGCTGGCAGTCTGTGTTGTTCTACTATTCCGACGAAGTTCAAGTTCTGCAAGCCTTCCTTCTGTAAAGTCCTCTTTGGAACCTCTTGCAATTTTTCTAGATTTGATTTCTTGTTACTAATCTTTCTTGATTTATTTCCGGTGATTTGTGTCTCTGGATTCCTCTTTCCATTCTTGTTCTTATCTTTTCTTAGTATAGTAACTTCGCACTGCTAGGATCTTTCACAAGGTTTGAGGGTAATACTTCTTCTCTTACTGTTTCTGGAGTAGGTGCTCTTCTCTTCTGCATGGATAAGTTCTTTAAGCCTTCTTGCGTTCTTTCAACTTCGACAGCCAGGTCTCTGGCCCTCAGTTTCTTCGACTTGTCCTCATGTTCTTCTATTAAGCGCACTATTCTCCTAGCCATGAAATCCCTTAATTCTTTCTTTTTATGTTCTATGGCTTCCTCTTATTCTTTCCTTCATATCTAATCTCTCTCAATCAAAGTCTTTCCTAACAAAAGTGTAAAAGGAGAATTGTTCTCAACAAACTTAATGAACTCAAATTCTTCTTCTGTCGATGTTCCATGAGCACTCATAGGTACATGAGTAAGCCTTCCACATAGGGTTATCTACTTTCCTTTAAAAAATCTTATTCCTCCCAATGAAGGAATCATAGCAGGATTTCACAAAATTTCCCAAATACTTTCTGGCATAATGTTCACCTGTGTTTCTGCATCCAATACACATTCTATGTTGAAGTCTCCTATTCTTGTTTCTATGCGCTTCTTCTCTTTTAAGATATCTGGTAAACTAATGCCTCTATGTTTATTCAACGTTTCTTTCATATGCAATAATATAGCCTCTAATTATTTATGGTTCTCTAGTATATTCTTAGTCTCTTCACCTTCCTCGTGTTTTGCTTGTTTCATGTTCATCTTCTCAACTTTAGCAATCATTCTAGGGAAATCTAAAACTTCATTTCTAGTAGCTTTACAAAAAAGGAAAATAGGACCTCTAACAGGGCATTCCTTAGCAAGATGTCCTGGTCTTCTGCAACTATAACAAAGAGTCTTGGGATCATAGTGATGGACCTATAAAAAATTCTTTCTAGGATCCTACATCCACTTGTTAGTCCAAAAATTATTTCTATGCATAGGAATAACATATCTTTCACTATTTCTATCAGGTCTATTCATATCACATCTTCTTTCTTCTAGTTATGCCCTAGTTTTCATACTAGGACAAAATCTATCAAACATGCCTAGATCCATTCTTTCGAGACAAAATTTTCCACTTATCTTACCTTTATCAGAGCACAAATCTTTAATATCTTACCTCTTTTCTTCAGATCAAACTTCTTTTCTTAGCACAGAGCTTCACAAATCAAGTAGAGTACTGTGCACTACAACAACAAATCTACACACAAAGCTTTCTCTTTCCTTCAGTTCCCAGCAATCACAGTTTCAGGTCTCGACAACAGAACCATTTGTTAGCACAGGGTCATACCCAGGGTTCAACTCTTCAACAATGCACCAACAAAACCCTAACTACTGGTCCTTTTGGAAACACCTGTGAAGCAGGTGAAGTCTCACCCAAGGTAGAGGCATGGGGGTTGCAGGAATCAAGTGTATACAACCTAGCCGGGACACAGATATGTGATCACAATACTTAACAGAACACTTAGAAATTAATGTTCATTAGTCTTTGACCCTTATTCACATCACAGATTCAAACCCTAATTACAGAACAACATAATATTCAACTAGATCTAAGCATATCTAACCATTTATCACATAACATCAAATAGATATAGCATTCATTCATGTTATTAAGCACTAAGCTACTACATCATATGCAACTAACATACATAAAGATTTAGCACTAAGCATAAATCACATCAATAACACAAAACAATCACAACATAAGATATACGTGGTTCACCCCCAGCGTGGGGATATGTCCACCAACTCTTCGTCATTTTTATTATCTTCTTTCAGTATTCTTACATGCACAGAGCCACAAAACCAACTCCTCATAGGACAGGAGATCTGTGCGCACCTCACAGGATCCTCTTTCCCTGAGTTTGGCAGAGCACAGAGCCTTCTTACAATTACTTTCATTTAACTCTGCAAGTTGTCAACACATATTATGCACAGAACCTTCACAACTAATCGCACTTAGCAACCTTTACATATCTTGCACAAAGACAACTTAGATCTGATACCTCTTACAATGCCTAGCTACTTATTTATACATTTACAAATGGTTCCTAAGCATGGGTACACCCATAGGCTGACATCCCATACTCATTACATAGGCCCTAAACCCAAAATGCTCGCAAAAAGGCGGCGATATCCCGCAATCTTCACTTCGCCTGGGCGCTCCATCTTCGAATCGTCTGTCGAAGTCCCAAAAATGGTCAAACATGACCAAGGTTATCCAAAACTTGTTTGAGGGCCAACACCACCTTAATTCTAAGTCACCTTTTTGAAATATATTCTTCTTAGTTTTCTTGTCAAATATTTACTTGATCTTATTCTGATATGCTTCTGTCCTTTTCTCTAGTGCTTCTCTCCTTTTTTGAACCTCTATAATCCAGAATATCCTCCTTTGAATGTCATTGGGTTCCTCAATCTCTTCCTGTAAGAATTTTAGGACTGGCATACCAAGATGAGTGGGAAAAAAAATGTCTATGCCATAAACAATCTGAAATGGTGAGGTTCCCAAAGACTTCTTGGTGTTGATTATGTCATCTGATAAAGCATTCTTGAGTTTAGAGTCCCGAGATTTCTTGTTTTCAGTCAACAACTTCTTAATGATCATGATAAGAGTCTTGTTTGATGATTCTACTAGGCCATTTCCCTGAGGGTAATAGGGTGTGGAATGTGTCAAGGAAATGTTATGACTTCCACAGAAGTCAATCATGGATTTGTACTTGAATTCTTGGTAATTTTCTATTATAATATTACTAGGGAAACCAAATCTAGCAAAAATATTGGTTTCTAGGAAATTCATGGTCACCTTGTCAGTGGAATTCTTGGTGAGCACAGCCTCAATCCACTTGGTGAAGTAGTCGGTGGCAGTGAGAATCCACTTGTTCTGTCCATTGGAGGGCGGTTTTATATCTCCTGTGAATTCTAACCCCCATTGTTGAAAAGTACCACTGGAAATGATAGGTTTTAGGGGTAGTGACAGTAACTTTTGTTTCCCTACAAATATCTGACATTCATTACAGGCCCTGACAGTAACAAACACCTTAGAGAAAAGGGTGGGATAGTAGTATCCTACCCTCAGGATCTTGAGAGTTGTGGCTTTCCAATGATGGTGTCCTCGACATACTCCTCTATGCATTTATGTTGTGACTTGTTTGGCTTCATTTTCATCAAGGCATTTTCACGGGATGCCAACAGGATCTCTCCAATAAAATCTTTGGTTTGAAATGTAGAATTTGATAGATTTCAATTTGAGAGACATGGCCTTTGTATTTTTCATATCTAGTGGACATTCTAAATGTTGTAAAAAATATATGAATTTTTTATACCAAGGTGAAGAGGAGTAGTTTTCAAATACTAGTAAGTTGTCTTGTCCAGGCTGTTTGATGGGTGCATCTGATTGGGTGAATATTTGATGCAATTCTAGCACCTCACAATTTGATTCTGATAGTAATTTGGCTAGTCCTTGCCCCTTGATCAGCTTGGTGGGATTTATGTGTAGGTCATGCTCCAACAATTTGACAATCCACTTTCCTCTTTTTCCCTCACTGTCTGGTTGAAACATAATATCTTTGACACTGCTGCTAGGAACAAAGGTTTTTATGCTAGACTATAGCACATAAACCTTGAAGGCTTTGAGTTCTTTGACCAAGGCATAATATTGTTTCTCTAATATATCATACTTCATCTCAGTATCTCTGAGGGCTCTACTGAAAAAGGATATTGGTTGCTCATGCCCTTCTTCATTTTTCTGCAACAGTACAACAACAATGGTTTCCTTTGAAGCAAAGGAGGAGATGAAGAAATCCTTGGTATAGTCAGGGTTGGGAAATATAGGGGCCTCAACTAAAGCTTGCTTGATTGTTTGGAAAGTTGATTTTGCATCCAAGGACCATTTTATCACAACATCTTTCTTCAACATGTTAGTAATAGGCTTCAAAATTTTAGCAAAATTTGGCACAAATCGTCTAAGGAAGTTTATCTTACCAATAAAATATTGGACAACCTTTTTATTTCTGGAGATCTCAATCTCTTGAATGGAAAAAACCCTATTTGGATCAATTTTCATACCTCCTATTGATATGATGTGGCCCATGAGCTTTCCTTCTGGCATGGAAAAGTGAGACTTCCTAGGATTTAGGGATATTCCATACCTCCTTCATTTCTTGAAAACCTGCTCCAAATGCTGCAAATGTTCCTCATCAGACTTGGAGAAAATGGTAATTTCATCCAAGTAAATGACCATAAATATATCTTTTTCCCACACAAAATCTATGTCCATGGCCCTTTGAAAAGTGGCCCCTGCATTCATCATCCCAAAGGGCATCTTGTCATACATGAATGTTCCCCATGGGTTGGTGAATGTTTTTTTTTCTTTGCCCTCTTCACAAAATGCTATCTAGTTATAACCAGAGTATCCATCTAACAAGGAAATTTTGTGTTCACCTACGACCCTCTGTAAAATATGATCCATCTTGGGGAGGGGGTAATTTTCCTTCAGAGAACACTTGTTGAGATTTCTGAAATCAACACACAAGCGTATCTCCCCACATTTATTCGTTACAGGTACTAAGTTGGCCACCTAGTTTGAGTACCTCAATGGTAAAATAATCTTGGCGTCCAACATTCTTTTCATCTATTTCTCAATTATGGACATTAACATGGGATTAAATTTCTGAATATTTTGTTTGAATGTCTTGGAGCCAACCTTTAGAGGGATCTTGTGTTGGATGATGCCAGTGACAAATGTCTTCAAATCTTCATAGGACCATGCAAAAATATCAGCAAACCTTTTAAATAGATTGACGTACCTACCCTTTTATTCTGCAGTTATTGCTTTGGACAACTTGATGATCTTGGGATTCTCAATGGTCCCAATGTTGCAATTTGTTATCTATTCTTATTGATTCTTCATGGAAGCTCCTTTGTAAACACAATTACTATCAAACAACCTTTCCAATGGCACTAATCCTATTGGAATGTGATTGGTTTTCAGATCCACAATATCATGACCAGCCATTTTCTTCAATGGATGAAATGATTGTTGATCTTCTAATTTCTCATTTTCACCTTCTTGAATTTCTTGATCAATTGAGATATTGGAGAATTCATCAATGGTGTGTATAACTCTTTGTACCTCTAGATCATCACTAAAGACTTGTTAGTTCTTTATGTTGTCTGGTATGGTTGTTTTATGTCTGATTTCCACCTGATATTTAATATTTGGGCCAATAGGAAGCCTGAAAGTGCTGGCAACTAAGGCCAGAGAATATTCCTTCTGATTTTGTTCTCTGGGAATGAAATAAATGTTAAATGCTAGAAATAAATTATCGATCAAATCCCATACCTCGTTCATGTATTTCTTGAGCCTCTATTTCTTATCCTGATACATGTTCCTTACTTGATTTATGATTAACTCAGAATCACCAAAAAATGATACACAATCAATGGACATGTCTTTGGAATCCCTCAGTCCCAACACCAGAGCTTCATATTCAACTATGTTATTAGTAGTCTCAAACTCCATCTTATAAGAGAGGTTTCTTACTTCTTCTGAATGGGAAATGAGGATTATACATGCACCAAATCCTTCCTTTGATGAAGAGCCATTGAAATAAATCTTCCATACTTTGTTTTGTTGAGCTATTAGTGGCTGATCTTTGCATTGGCTAACTGATATTTTAGTTTCATCATCATTTAAATGAAATACATATGATCCAATCTCATTGTCAACAACATAAATTGGGTGAATGATTGGATTCCAATGGTCACTGAAAATGTAGGATAACCTTGCCTCTCTGTATAGCATCCTATGTTCTCCTCCAAACATAGGGATGGTGGCATAAGTGAGGTCCATTTTCAATGATCCTCCAACCTTCTTAGTCCAAGTTCTGGATAAGAGCATACCAAAATTTTGGGGAATGTCAGCCACCTCAATGTCCATCAGTACACTCTTCATGGGTAACTGTGCCAAGGAAACCACCATGTCCTTTATCAGTTTGAGACATTTTTCTTTCTTAGAATCAAAGGAGTACAAGTCTTGGTAAGGTTTGGTGATCTACAGACCTAGCTCTTCCATAACAAATTTGGGCATGACATTATGAGAGGCTCATGAGTCCATAAGACAATTGTGCAAGTTCTTATCATGGACATTCAAAGATATACAGAATGAAGGAGAAGCATCAGATCCATCCTCAATGTGTTGACCCGCAGTAATGGATGGATTTTCATCCTGCAAACTTATTACATTAGAAGATACACTAGGAGAAGTTGTTTGCATAACTTTCATGATAGACTTTTTGAAAGGTTCATTCTTCATCAATTCTGCCAAAGGAATAGGGATATTGATCTTTCTCAACTCATGTTATAGGATAAAAGAGGTTGGTGGCCTATCATCTTCCTTTATTTCAGGGACTGTATCTTTAGATGAGGGAGGTGACTGAGCTTTAGATGACATACCTTTACTTGGATTTGGCTTGGGGGGAACTTCAACTTGTTTGTTTTGATCGAAGGTTGTGTCTTTGGGAGACCCTACTCTCGTCCTCAAATCATATTTCTTCTTGGGTTGGCTTTGAATAACTCCCTCTTCCCCTATATAATTATCAAATTGATTTGACAGTTGTACTACCTCATATTCTTGTTGTGTTAAATGGCTGGTATAATAATCTATTTCATTGAAAATCATAGCAGTATCATCCACGACATCATTGTCTGCATCTATCTCCTCAATCTGATGTTTTTGGAAAGGAGGCACTACCCTTTGATCATCAACATTTCTCCTTTCTCTCTACATTATTTGAAGGGCATAATTAGACCTTCTGAACTGATTTTGATTTCTATTACCAACCCCTTGAAAAGCTATGTTTGGATGTTTAGATTCCCACTTTAGCTTAGCTATTTCAAAATCCAAATCCTTCAAAGTTTTGGTCATTTCATAAAGTTTTGGATTAGATGTGGTTGAGTTATAGGAGGCATGGGAATCCTATATTTGTTTGTTCTTATCTTTATCATATATGGTCTTTAATCTGTCTGATTCCAAAATATTATATTAAACCTCAATGGTTGCTTCTTGCATGGACAACAATGTGGTTGATATTCTGTCTCTCAGGAGGAGGGAGAACTCTGCATCAAATGCATTGGCATAAGTGATATTTGCAGAGGCTTCAGTTGGTTTGATCTCATCTAGGATTCTACCATACATCTTATTAAATCTCTTGGTGAAGTCTGAAATAGATTCACCATTTTTTCTCTTTAGGGACCTAAATTCAGTGATGTAGTAGAGATAATATCTCCTATCTCCCCATTGCTTTATGAAAGTTTCATCAGATGCTTCAATATCTGCAATGGAGGCTAGAGGAAGACCCATGAACCACTTTCTTACTTCCCCATATAGACTCTGTACAAACAACCTCATCCACACATCTGCATAATCAATGTTAAAATTATCTGCAAAGATATAGAAGGCTACTAGATGTTCCTCAATAGTGACTTCACCTTCCCCATTATGCCTTGGTAAATATTTCATGTAATCTATGGCTGGGAAGGAATGAAATCCTACAGGAAAAACTAGGGGTGCATATCTAGCAGCGATTATGGCATCCATCATGTTAACGGCCATGGCTTGAATAATAGGAATATGAGGATTTATGGGAGATACAAGCGTGGATGTAGGACTGGATGCTGAAGTGGAATCAGGGGTTGGAGATGTCTAATCTTCTTTGGAATTATGATTCTCAGGGCTAGCAAATTAAAGCAGCTTGTGATGATGATTACACGTATTCTCTTGATATGCAACTTTTCCCTTGAGGGGGGAAGTATATCTCTGGACTATAGTGGATTTTCTTAGTTTCCTTTCTGTCTCAAAGACTACTGTATCCTTCCTAGGGTTAGTATGAGCCTTTGTGGATTTGTTTTCTTAATATTTGGATCTATTGAATCCTTTTTTGGGTGACAGTATTTCTTCTTTAGATTTTACTCAGTGGAGTCACCAAGTGAAAGACGACAATCTATATGTGTCTTACCTTTGTTCACCATCAAAGTTCAAAGCTAATCAATGTCATTCTCCCAGGGAAATATATTTCATTACTCCATTCCCCAACAATGATGCTAGAATATGTTGGTCCTAAGGTCTGAACCTGACTACTAAAGGGAAAAGCTATGCCACCTATCAATTTGAAATGCTTATAACTTATATGTTGGTTTTGTTGGTAAGATTAAGGATAGGTTTTCAAAGATGGTTCTTTGGTAGGAAAGACCATACAGTGTAAAATTAAGTTCTCCTTCGTTAATGGTATGGATATTAAATGAAAATTGGGGTATGAAAAGACACACACAGAAAACAACAACAAGCAATGCAATGAACCACTTGTTGTGTGGAAACTAAGACTTATGATAATATCTCAAGACCTAGACAAATATCTAGATGAAAATCATTCAATAGGTTGAAAAATAGTGGATCTTTCACTGAACAATAGTTGTATAATAGGTTTCATAAGAAGCAAAAGATAAACTAAAAAAATAGTTGAAAGAATAAGGAAATGTACATTGCACACATCACAAAACCTGCATTCAAGATAAGAATTAACACATAACGATTTGAGTAGGAAAAACAACTGTCATCAACATATATTCACCAGGTAGAAATATTTACAATTAACTGAGAAGGTCCAATTGTTATGTTTCTTTTATTTTCCTTCCAAAAAATTCCAACCCTTAAAACATTCAAAGACCCCCTATTTTAAAAAGTTGCATAGGTTCTCATCCTCAAGGGACTGAGACCTAATTTTAGGTAAATAACTGTAGGAAAAATCATTAATATAATTGACATGGCATGGAGTTCATCATGCAAACTTAAAAATGGACTTAATCAACAAAAGTGGTTCTTATTACACATAGAATACCACTCTTAAATATAATCTAAGAAAATGATGGAATTAATTGAATAAAAACTACTACTGTCTCTGAGACAGAACTGATGCATGCGCTGGAGGAACGAAATGGGCAGAAATAGGACTTGGAGTGACAGAAAAGGGTTATGTGTTGAGTAATGGAATTCCTGTGAGCTATTTGAGGCCTCTGGAGGATAATTGGTTTCCTGGGTAGATATATGCTTGCGGGAGAGGTAGTTTTCTGAAGTGTTCTAGAGTCAATCTGCATTGACCTGGGACCGAGACTTAATTCTCTATATATGTTTGATATTTCAAAAGCTAAGCACACTCTGTATCGACCATAATTGGCCCTTCTCCTTTCTTTATTTGTGATGAACTAGTTGTGAACAAGTAGACATGGAGGCGAGCATCCAATAATAAGATAGGATGCATGGAGGTGGATGACATGGATGTAGATGAAGTGGAGGTGAGTGGTATGAGTGGAGGTGACATGGAATATAGATGTCAAGTTGGGAGAGGGGTGGTATATACGTGGGAGGTGACAAGCATGAGTGGAGGACAAGTGTTGGGTGGTGAGAGGAATAGTATTAGGAGGAAATCTGACATGATTCTGGAGGGGGGAGTAGGTGATAAGTGGATTCGAGAGGGGGGGGTCTGAAATCCTGAGGAGACGCCATGTTAGGTAGGGTCCATGGTGGGGAAACCACTTTTATAGACCCTCCCCCCCCTCCATTAAANGACCATAGATGTGGAGGATGGGGATGTTGTCGATGGAGATCCACGCGGGAGTTAGGCACTCCACGACAAGACATATTTTCTCCACATATGAAATCTTGATCGTAGGGAAATTGTTGATCTAGCTTGAAGGTCTAATCCTCATCGTCAATCATGTCAACCTAATATTTTCTTGCATTTCAAGTCCGACAAGGAATTCTCAGATTCGTTTCCTTTCTCTATGGAATCTTACTGAGCTTACACAGGGCTTGTTGGACCTGGATGTCTCCTACGCACTCAAAAATGCAGTGGACATGTTGCATGCTCCATTAGTGGAAAATATGATGATATGTATTCGAACTCGAATGAGAACATGGACTCATATCAAGAAAGAAAACAGAAGGTGGAAATAAGCAACAACAAACAGAGGTCATGAAGCATAAAAATGGGGAATAGGCTAAGCAAGCAACAATAAAGCTCAACATTGATGGATGGATAGGGTGAAAGATTGAAGAGGGAAGGGGTGCATACCTAGGTGAAAACACTTCTCATGGTGAGGGGTACCTTCCATCCCCCTTGTAGAGGGGAAATATTTGTGGCAACCATGTTTTAAGGTTAATGGGGGAAATGATGGGTTAAGACAATAGGTTGTTGGGGGGCCCGTTGTTGTGCCAAGAAGTGATGGACCTCATCCTTTTGAGGACACTAATGACTGGGGTGGTTCTTGCCACAAATCGTGTAGGGAAACTGACTCTTTCTCTTTTCTTGAGTTCCCCCCTCTTGGGTGTTCTAGGTGGGAGTGTTCCCTTTCTCATAATTGGAATTATTTTTCTTATTCTTTTTCTTCTTTCCTCAAGGTTGTTGAGGATTATTAGGTTGCATGGATTTCACTGAATTCACCTTAGAGGTGTGAGTAGGGACCATAGTAGTTTGACCACTAGTTCTAGAAGCCGATGGTTGTTATCAAATCGACATGTAACCCATTTGGTTAGCTAATTGGTTCACATATGCATGGGAAATAGAACCAACCACACCATCGACATGGGGTCCTAGAGTTGGCTTCTTTGGATCTTTCGATGGCCTACGATCATTTAGAATGATGCCATAAAGTGTACCCAACTATGAATAGATCAAATCTAAGAGTTGGGCATGCAAAATGGCTTTCTCTTTGATAGCCACCCCAACCATAGCTACATCTTTGGAAATGGGTGGTAGGAGGGACTTTGTGAACCACTCCATAAGGATTTTTTCTAGAATATGATTCTTAATAATCCTACAACATTGCCTCCACTCATGAATATGATATGAAATGTGAGTGGAATTTTCTTGTCTCATTGAATTCAATAGATTATTTCTTATCTCATATTGTATGGGAAATTGTTAATGTATTAAGAATTCCATTATCAGGTCATTGAATATTTTAAAGGAACCTCCTTTTAATTCAATGTACCATTTGGAGGTAGCTCTAATCAGGGATCTCTACAAAAGATGCAGGATCACACTATCATCCATAAATTATTTGGAGGAACACCATAAGTGGTATGTCATGATGTGTGTGGAAGGGTCCTCTCTTGGCTTTCCGTCGAACTTCGAAATATCTAAAGGTATCTTGGAAGGAATTTTTTACCATGATGTATCATGGGAAATAGGGCCATTCATCAACCGAGACAAATTAGGTAAATCTAATGCTGTCAAGAAAGGAAACAATGAGAATCAATACTAGGAGGGAGGTGAAGTCTCTATTATCCCTGATGAAACTTGTAGACCCCCTATACTTTTAATAATGTAGTTCTAAGGAGCTTCTGAAGAGTGAGTTCCCACAGGAAAGGTTGGAATTCCATGAGCATGACTGCCCCCAGGACCAAAAATTCCCCTAGGGGTAAACGTGGACCCTCTACAAAAAACATTCCCAAAGTTATTCCCAAAGAAGAAACCCCCAAGACCTAATTTGTTAACAAAGAAAAAACCTCCCCAAGGTGAAAAGTTCCCCCCAAGGGATGTTCCCCCAGGGAAGGGTGTGCTAAAACAAGGAAATTTGAAACCTATTGATGCACTATTTCCCTCAGCCTAACTAGAGACATCCCAAAAACCACTAGGGATGTTCCATTTGAAAACTAAAATAGCATCAGACAATACCAGACTGCTCATAGGAATGGTGGAGGTGGAAGTAATTCTACCCCCCATGCTGAAACCAAGGCTTAGCCTCCCACTGAAAGAAGATCCAAAAGTGGGCATCATGATAGATTATGTAGATTTTAACCTTGTACAATATTTTACTATAAACATATTTTCATCAAAAGAAAATAAAAGATACAATGGAAAATACAAACATTACATAGATATTTTTCCCCTGGAAACCCAAACCGGGAAAACCAACATATTCTATATTCATTATCATCATACATTGTTTACAATGAAATATACATATAGGAGCCAACAACATAAAAAACCCTAATCGAATGATCTGAATTAGTCAAAAACCCTCATTCCTTAACTGAAAATAGAAAAAACTCAACGAGAAACCATGTGCCGAAAAAACCTCCCAAAAATGGGCACAAAAATCGAGGACTGCCCAAAATGGACATGAAAACAAAGGAAAAAAGAATATAATACATATCCAACACTATCCCACTTGTTGTTTTCTTTGCATACAGGGGGTTACAGGGTTACATAGTCAACAATCCAAGGGAAACAATGCCCATAGATCCTCTACACTAAGAGAACTTATCGGTTCTCATAGATTTTGTTAATGAATCTGCAACATTATTCAAAGTGTCCACCTTCATGACCAACAACTTATTTTCTTCAACCATGTCCCTCACAAAGTGATATTGAACATCAATATGCTTTGTCTTTGAATGATAAGCTGGGTTCTTTTCCATAAAAATTTCACTTTGACTATCACACTCTATCCTTACATCTTGTTGTACCAACCCAATACCTAAACACAATATTTGTAACCATAGTACTTCCTTTCTTACATGAGTGGTTGCCATGTCTTCAGATTATGTATTTGAAAGTGCCACTACAGACTGTCTTTTTCTCATCCAACTGATTTCTCCTCCAAACAGATTAAACAAATACCCACTTGTATATATTCTACGATCTAGATATCCATCCCAGTCTACATACACAAATCCATGTATGTCCAACACTATGTCCTAACCTGGTCTTCCTTGGTACCAAAATTCATAACTATTAGTGCCATGCAAATACCTAAAAAAACTCTTTATTGTTGTCCAATGCTCCTTCCCTATTTCTAACATATACCTGCTCAAAACTCCCACTGCATGTGTAATGTCTAGTCTAGTACAAACCATTGCATACATCAAACTGTGAACCACACTCGCATATGGAACACGAGACATGTCCTCCTCCTCTTCATGTGTCTTAGGAAACTGATCTACAGATAAGTTTACACGTACAGGAATAGGGACCCTGACTGTTTTACATTCCTGCATATTAAACCTTTGCAATATTGTCTCCACATATTTTCTCTGATTTAACCAAATTTTCTTTCTTTTCAATCTCTTTTAATTTCCATGCCCAAAATGAAATTTGTACCACCATGATCGTTTATGTCAAATTTAGAGGACATCTGAGTTTTCATATCTTGGATAATCCCCTTGTTGTTTCCTATCAGCAACATGTCATCCACATACAAGACCAAATAAATCAAATGATCACCAATTAATTTAAAATACACACAATAATACTCTTTGCTTCTTTTGAAGCTAAGTCCCTGCATATAAGTATCAAACTTTTTATACCACATCCCTTTTTATTGTTTTAAACCATACAAGGACTTTTTTAGATTGCATACCAAATCCTTCTTTCCCTTCACAACAAATTCTTATGGCTACTTCATATATATTTTTTCTTCCATATCCCCATGTAGGAATGTTATCTTCACATCCATCTATTCTACTCTGCTACAAGGAAAACCCCCCTATAAATATACCATGGTTTAGGATATAGACAGATAAAATGACCTCTTAAAACTCAATCTAGTTTCTACACTACCACAAACATACCAAAATAGATGAACATAAATTAGTAGAAGATAATATCGGTAACTGTATCTTTTATCCAACGTTTGGTGATGATCTCCTCAAGATCTGTAGCTCCAAAGACTGCAAGTATCCTCCAAAAGATGAACTGTGTCCAAGACTAGGAAAACAAGGCTACAAGCATGATATCTCTATTCATAAATTAGAGTCAGATATCAAATGTTATATATAAATCAAATAAAAGACATAAAACATCATCATTTGGGATAGGGAAAAGAGCTTATTTTATTCATTAAACAAAGACTGAAACTTTCAATCCTTGTTGGCAATCGTTCTTCGAACCTAGTCCAGGATCCTCTTTAAAATGCTCCAAGTGCACCTTCAATAAGACTCTTCTCACAATCTACTAATCACCTCAAGGAAAGGGAATGGATTGAATGGAAGAAAAGGGGCTGAAGAGGGAATGTTGAGGCAGTAACTTAGAAAAGGTTGCAAATTCTTGGGAAAGGAAGTGAAGTGAAATTGGGTAGAGTTTCACCGTTCTTATGCTTTGTTGTGAAATGAGACCCCAAAAACTCCTTTTATATGACAAAAGGATAGTTATTCGGTTGGGGGATGGGCTATAGTAGTTGAATTGGTTGGGAAACCTCCAATAGCCCGTAAATTCCACTGAATGCCTTACAACTTCTTAATTTTTGCAAATTTTGGAGGTATATGTGCGTTGTTTAGTGTGCAGCAAGCACATGTATGTGGGTTGTCTAGCATGCAGAAAGTGTATGTACATGGGCAGTAGTGGTGTAGGGTGCATACATGATCTAAAAATTGGTTTTTTAAGTAGAGATCCTCAGCAGTGATTTGGAAAATTATGCAAGTAAGAAGGTCAATGCCATGTATGCATGAGTAGGGAATTTAAGGCTATAATAGTTGCCCCCTAATGTATAAGTTCAGAAGAGAAATTGATGACCTAAATTCATTACAACATAGTCACCAATGCATAAAGTTGAGTGAGCTCGTGACTAGAGTTCAAGAGGTGTCATCTGCAAAACAACAACTGTCTCTCTGAGGCGAGCATACCCATGCTCAGGATGAATTAAATCAAGACTGCCAATCAATTACACTATATATCCATGTCATATAACTATATAAAGTGTAGACACAAGCAATACATAGCATATCTACATCTGAAAATCAGTCGAAGATAACAAATACAGTATGCATCTTCAAGAAGCTAGTGACTCCTACAGCTAGAGATGAGGTCTTCATATCTCGAGCAATAACTTCAAGATCTTCAAAACTCATGTAGGAGTACAATGGGAGTGTAAGACTCACTACTCTGAGGTCTTCGACAATCCATTGGGAAAATACTAGAGGATCTCAATGATCAGGTAGAGAACTTCGTTGATTTCGAATCTCGACTTGACTAGACTCTTGGGATGGTCGACTCATGAAAGTTGAGAGACAAACTACAGAAAGGATGAATTAGGTTGGGTAAAACTTCCCTTGGAAAAAAGCACGAAAGATGATCAACCTCAGGCTACATGACATAAGTTTGTGATGCAGGAGGAAACGCAAACTCTCCATATGTTTGGAAGAGTAACCAAATGAAGGAGGACACAACTCTATGTAGAGAGAACAACTTCCTAAGGTCATACTAGATCCCAATGCTTGATGAACAAATGAAAGGATGTGCTTTGTCCAATGGAGACTATATTTTCTGCCTAAAAAAGAATATATATTTATCATCCCCTCTTTTTGGAATATTTGATTTTTTTGTCTTTTCCAATTTTTAAAGATCTTAGAAAAGAATAAAATAATTATACGTTACAAAGGAGGAACAATTGTCGTGACAAGTAAGCTGGTTCCAATCACATGGAACATACTAATGCTCAGGGAAAGGAGACATGTGCAAGATAAGGACACTGGGGGAAATTCCTCCATTGGTAAAGGTGTCAAGTTGCAGAGGAAATAAGTGTTGCAAGGCTTGAATATAAGGAATTCTTCAAAGGATCAGTTGAGAGAAACATGGAGCCGACATTAGGCCAAATATGCAAAGATGAGACCTGCAATGCGATTAAGCATGATACAATGAGACCCCTTCTATGTAATTTTTTACGAGCCTAGAGAAGGTAAGCTCGGTAGTTTTTTCACATTTTAGAGAGTCTGAAAAAATGAAAAATAAGACTCCAAGGAGTACCTTTTTCATAGTTAGTCTAGTCGTTTCGAAAAAGGGTTAAACTTGCACTGAAAAGACATCTATTCAAAACCATTTTAATGAGTGTGATAAAGACAAGATCACTCAGAAATATTTTCAATCTTAAGGAGTCTAAAAAGAGATTAACTATGGACTCACATCCTTTTTCTTAGTTTAGTCTCCTTCACCCAAAAAAGTATAAAAGTGACTGAGGGGAACTCTCTCGGTGAGACAAATCTCTTGAGGCGTACCTTTTTCTGCTATAATCTACTAGCTGGAAAAAGGGTTAAACTCATGCTAGTAGATGTTCTTCTGGACCAATTTAATGAGTGTGAAGGAACAAGGTCACTCAACGATATTTTCAATTTTCGAGAGCCTGAAAAGAGCTTAACTATGGACTCTAGGGGGGTTCCTTTTTCGTAAGTAATCTCCAAGGCCTGAAAAAGGTGATAAACCAAAACCAAGGAGAATGTTTTTTTTTTGAATATTTAGTCCCTCGGGCCTGAAAAAGCGTTAAAATTGTTCCTAAGAATGCTCTTCTAATGAACCAAAGTTCCTAGAGAATACCTTTATTCGCAAAATTATCCATCCGGACCGAAAAAGGGGTAAACTACCGTCGGACATATATGCCTTCAAATTTGAGTTATGCAAGTGTGAAGGGAAACAAGATCGCTTGACAATATTTTCATTTTTAGAGAGTCTGAAAAGGGATTAAAGAAGACTCCAAGGGGCTACTTTTCTCAAGTAATCCAGACAAGATCAAAAAGAACAAATGTAGTCTCGTTGGATGTTTCTTTCAAATTTCAAAGCAAGCTTGAAAGACAACAAAGCATGCTCATTAGGGATTCTTGAGGGTAAGGCCTAGGATGATCATAAAAAAAAGAATGAGGCGTCATTATGTAATCATGATGGGACTAAAAAGGACTCCCAAGCCTATAGTCATAACTGATAGCATGAACACCAAAAAAGTAGCAAAGAATCTACGTATGGAATCCATGTAAAGGTAGTCTCTACCACCTAATTATGACACTTATAAAGTAGCAATGAAGGTTATGTGTCGTACCTCAGTGGGGTCGATCCTATGGCAAATAGAAAAAGACAATGAGATAAAAAAAGTGGGAATGAAATCCTAACTTACATGCAAAAGTTGGAAAAAATGCCTTTTACCAAAGGATGTAAAAAATGTAATCAATCCCAAAAAAAATTACTAAACCGAAAGGAGAAAAGTACTATAATGACCAATAGAAAAATCAGAAGTGAATTTGAGTAACCACTAAGACAGGAAAAATGAAAAAGAGGACCAAAAAGGGGAAAAGGGGGGGGGAAAGGGCCAAAAATGTATATAAATATAAGTGATCAGCTCATTTTCACCATTGTAAATTGAAAATCAACCAAAAGGTCAAAAAAAACCTTTTCTAAAAGAGTGGATTCTGGGAGCTTCAGTGGTTGAAACGACCTTCTATTTGGAACAAGTAAGTACAAAACACTCATACTTGCATTTAAATTCCTTATTTGTTGTTTAATTTTTAGTTTTTAGGGGGCGTGCTCTTGTAAAAAGGGTGACCCTACGTGTACGCAGGTTTTCCAAGGCAAGCCCATGTATGCACTCGGGAATAATACTAAACAACCCACATACATACGTGATTGTGTAAAAATAAGCCTGTGTACATCCTCTTTTACTTTGACAAAATAAAAAGCAAGCATTAACCCCTCTCTACTTTTGTCATGTGACGGCATGTATGTTCACTGGAGAGAGAGACAGCATGTGGAGCTCGACATCTTGGTCGAGGAGGACCCTATGGCCATCACTGCACTGAAACAATTAGGGTTATGGAAGTTCTTGCAGTGTCCATTTATGAGGGAACAACCGAGGTTTATCAATGCTATGGTGGAGTATTGGCATCACGATGCTGAGGCATTCATGTTGGAGGGTCAATCACTGACCCCAACCATGGAGGATATATACTTTATGACTGGCCTCTCAAGAAAAGGGGAACCATTCAACTTGAGGAATTTTCCTGCAGGGGCTTTTAACATCGAGGAATACATTAGCATGTACTATGAGGCTATCACTATGAAAGTAGGTTCTCAAGTGCCAATTCACAATATCACCAACCTCTCCTTACACGTGATATTACTTTTGATCAGGTGGATTACTAGATCTATGGCACTTCATCAGGCCTCACACGCACATATGCATTGTTCCATTCAGTGCTTGGAGGCAAGCATTTTTTACTGAAGTACCACCATGTTTGTATGCATGAAGAGACAACTTACAGAGTGTTGGCGGCATACCAACAAGAACTTCAGGTTTGGTACAATCCTATGCTCCTTATTCTTTGATAAGGTGCCCAATCTTAGTCCCATAGATATGGTACGGGGGCATGTAGCCTCCTTCCCAGCAGTGAGCAGGTGGGTAGCTTTGATGCCTAAACAAGTTGGAGGGAGGACTATAGAGGCCTTCGAGGACAAGCTTTTTGTCTGGTGGGAATTTCAGATCTTGGTGATCAAGGATTACCCCTATGCAGGGATCAGCTTCATCAGAGACCCATACATGTCTATGCCTCTCGGCGAGGAGCATGGTGAGATAGGTAACATATATTTTAAAGTTTATTAAATTCTTAATTTTCATATATATCCTTTTTATGTGTGTACAAAGTAATCACTTATGAATTTGTTATGTACATATGCGGTGCCTGTTCGACCAGCAGAATTCACCAGGACTTGACATTGTCCTCAACTTGAGGAAATATTAGTAGAAGCAGGAGGACCAGTAGCTGCGGGAGGACCCCCAACCGAAGAGGTTGACAGAGTTTTGCAATGAGTGGAGAGAAACCTTACTGTGCTCACTCGTGTCGTACCTATGGCCGAGATTGAGGATCTCCCCCCGGTTATGTAGCCACATGAGGTATGGGTGCCTCATACTTGGGTCCAGTTGTTCTGAAATCTTGAGAACGTCGATGTACATTATAGAAGGGCCAATAGGCCTCGTCCTTAGATAGTTCTAGACCATTGATGTGTTGAGGGAAATTTTTGTACTATATGTATTTTTTTGAGGGTGTAAGCCCAGCGATGTAGACCGATGAATTGTGAGGCTTTCATGCCCACTTATGTACTCATAACACTATTTTTGGACATATATATATACATCTTTCTTGTCTTATGGATAATATTTTTTACAAATATATTTACATGTGTATGTGTGTTATTTTCTTTTTATATATGATCAACATGTCAATCTAAAACTTGATTAGCTAGAGTATATGTAATCAAAATATAGTTCTAAGAGATGTACCCTAAGGAATTATCGGTGCAGAGTGGGATCATAAATGTGGTCAATCCCATTTCACTAGGACACAACCAGTTGAGAATATAGGTAGACCCGGAGGCGAGAAATGACATGTGAAAAAGAGTCATGAAGAAATTCTATCACTGTGTTGTACTTGACAACATTGTTTGTACCATCACCTAGACAAATACCTCCAGAAGATAGAAATTGGCTTCCAGATCTGAAAATCACCCAAGCTATGGAAGAAAGCCTTTGAGTGTGTTAGCTAGCACTATCCGCGATCCCATTTTAAACCTTTGATTCACTTGACATCTGCCACAGTGAAAAAGAAGACATAAATAACTACACGTCCACAAAAAAAAAAGACAAAAATGTATAAGAGACTATACATATATACAAGAAGCCACCCAGGTGACCAACCTAAGAGTAGTACTTCTTAAGTTAGATCCCATTTCTAGGCTCTTCCAAAGCATTTCCCTCAAAATCAAGCAGACGGTAAGCTCCCTTCTCTAAGACCTCTTTCAGAATGAACGGTCTAAACCACATTGGTTTGAACTTGCCTTCCCCCAAGGGATATTTGTCTTGATCATAGACGAGGAAAAGATCGCCTTCATAGAAAATCTGAGGATTAACAGACAGATCATACTAACACTTGAATCATTCCTTATTAGCCTCATTAGCTAAGGCTGCATCATGACACTACTCATCGAGCTACTCAATAAATAGAAGGCATTCCTCAAGTGGTGAAGTGTCCGACAGTAATTCCACTGCCAACTTTAAAGAAGGAATATGACATTCAATAGGTAAGACTACTTCCATCCTGTATACAAGTTGAAAAGGTCAAAAAATGGTGGCAGTATTCACAGATGTTCAATAGGCCCACAATGTTGAATACAACATCAAATGTCAATCCTACTTGGTAGAATTGATCATCCACTGAAGAATAACCTTGAGAGACTTATTCGCAACTTCAACCTGAAAGTTCTCTTGCAGGTATTAGGTAGATGAATTTTCATGTTTGAACCTGAGGTTTGAGGTTAATTCAGTCATCATTTTGTTCCGGAAGTGACTTCCATAGTTAGTGACAATCTCCTTCGAGATACCAAACCTTGCTACTATCTGATTAAAGATGAAAAAATCCATTGTTTCAGCATCATTGCTAAATGTCATCATAGCTTTGACCCACTTCGTGAAGTATTCTACGGCTACAATGATATAATGATGCCCCCTGGCTGAAGACAAGTGACATGTAATAAATTCAATCCCCCACTTGGTGAAAGGACCAACAACAATGACTGAAAACATAGGATCAGGATGTGCCTGCATCTTCCTGGTATAACCCTATAATTCATAGGATCATTTGTTGACTGGAAAATTTTCACTCTGGATGTATTTTGACTTGCAAATAATATTCCATCTCTGCAAATTATTTTCAAGAAAAGGAAAAGAAAAGAAAATTCATGGTTGTTGACGTTGAGTGGTTTTTCCTAACCCTATGGAGACAAAAGCAAGGGAAGCAGTGCACAAAATCCACATAATGCACTTATCCTAAGTTTTGGAGAAAATATGACTTTGCACTCAAAAAGTAAAGATAACACATAAATGAACGGTTGAGAGGTTGGTGCTAAGATCTATGGTTCACAAGATTCTAGACCCCCCCGACCATTATACCTTTAACGGCAGGGGGGGGGGGGGG
>ML805333.1:491587-534430 GCA_009831015.1 Picea engelmannii
GCAACCAGTCCCACTCAATTTGGATACTCTAGCAAGAAGTTATGATTGTTTTACCTAGAACACCTTCTTGAGACTAGTCAATAGGACTAGTCAGATACCCTATCTTACACAAGGTGTATCTACAAATTTAAGATGACCCAGAATATGAACCTTTTACCACAAATACCTTGCTAATTTCTATAAATGGCCTCTAGATTTCAGGGTCTGAAACATTACAGAAAATTTTTTATAGAGAAAATTTCGCAATGACTCATTTCAGGATGATTCCAAAACCCTATCTTGTACCAGTTGTATCTCCAAATGTATAAGGCCTCAGGAGATGAATTTTGAACCCAACGTACATTGATCTATCTACTAAATGTCCTCCAAGCCGATCCTTTTGAAACATTTTAGAAAAAAGTTATGGCGAAAATTCCACGGTGTCTCAGATGTAGCAGTGAAACCCCAAGACCTTGAGCTCTGATACCATATGTTAAGAACCAAACATCAATATAGCATAGAAAAACCTCAGGAAAAGTACTCAACGCCTTGAAAAAGAGATAATTTCAGATAATAAGCCTCTTTGAGGGGGAAACCTCCTTTTACCCCACTTAAATGTTCAAGTACAAGATGATTCAAAATGAAAATATCTCCTTGGTATATATAGGAGACTAGGAGGTATAATTACAACTAATGGCCTAAAGCTGACATAAATAAAACAAAATTACTAATATAATATGCCCCAATTAAGGGGTAATGAGCCAATATTAGGGCTTAACATAGTCTGGGATCCTCTTTACCATGCTCCAAGTGCACCTTGAATGGACTTCTTCTCTCAACCTTTTGATCACCTCAATGGAAGGGAATGGGTTAAATGGAGGAAGAAGGGGTTGATGAGGGAATGCTAAGGCAATATCTCACAAAAGGCAGTAAAATCTTGGGCAAGGAGGGGAAGTGAAATTGGTAAGAGTTTCATTGTTATTATGCTTGGATGTGAAATGAGACCCCAAAACCTCCTTTTATATGAAAAAAGGATGGTTACTCGGTTGGGTGACGTGCTATAGAAGGTGGATTAGTTAGGAAACTTCTAATAGCCTGTGAATTTCAATGAATTCCTTGCAAATTTTTAATTTTTGCAACTTTTGCAAGTATACGCATGTTGTAATGGTACAACATCCATATGTACGCGAGTTGTAGTGGTGCAGAAAGCGTATGTATGTGGGTTGTAATGGTGCAGGGTGCATACCTCTTCTAAAAAATGGTTTTTTAAGAAGAGCTTCTCAGCAGTGCTTTGGAAAAATATGCAAGTAAGAGGGCCAAGGCCATGTATGCATGAGTAGTGAATTTTAGGGCTATAAAATATGCCCCCCAATGTGTGAGGTCAGAAGAGAAACTGATGGCTGAAATACATTACAATATCTTCACCAATGTATGAAATCAAGTGATCCCAGTACCAGAGTTCGGGAGGTGCCATCTGAAAAACAACAATTGTATCTTTGAGGTGAGTATACCCATGCTCGGGATGAACTGCATCATGGCTTCCAATAAAATACACTACATATCCTTCACATATAACTATATAAAGTGTATCCGCGAGCAATAAAGAGTGGATCTACATCTCAAAATCAGTTGAAGGTATACAAGTATAGTATCCATCTTCAAGAAGCTAGTGATGCCTGATGGTTGAAGATGAGTACTTCATAGCTCGAGCAACCACTTCAAGATCTTCAAAATTTAGGTAAGAGTACAATGGGAGTGTATAACGCACTACCCTGAGGTCTTTGATGGCTCATCGAGAAAAGACATGAGGATCTTGATGATCAGGCAGAGAACTTCGTCAATTTTGAATCTTGGACTTGACTGGATTCTTGGGATGGCTGGATCATGAAGGTCAAGAGACAAACTATGGAAAGGTCGACTCAGGTTGAGTAAAACTTCCCTTGGACAAAAACATGAAAGATGATCAGACTCATGCAGCATGACATTGACATAAGTTCATGATGTGGGAGGAAATGCATACTCTCCATGTGTTTGTAAGAGTAACCAAATGAAGGAGGACATAGCTCTATGTAGAGATAACAAATTCCTAAGGTCATACTAGATCCCAATGCTTGGAAAAAAAATGGAAGGATGTGCCTCTTTGTGATGCTGAAAAAATAATACATATTTCCCATCCCCTCTTTTTGGAATATTTGATTTTTTTGTCTTTTTAAATTTTTAAAGACCTTGAAAAAGAATAAAATAATGCTACGTTACAAAGGAGGAATGAGTGTCGCAAGAAATCATACTAGTTCTAAGATCAAGGAACATACTAATGCTCAGAGCAAGGAGACATGTGCAGGAAAAGGAAACTAGGGGAAAATTCCTCCATGGGTCAAGGTGTCAAGTCGCAGAGGCAAGAAGTGCTACAAGGCTTATGTATAAGGCATGCTTCAAAGGTTCAGTTGAGAGAAGCATGGAGCCGACATTAGGCCAAGGATGCAGAGATGCAAATGTGATTAAGCAAGACACAATGAGAACCCTTCTATGTAATTTTTACGATCCCAGAGAAGGTAATATCGGTAGTTTTTTCACATTTAGAGAGTTTGAAAAAATGTAAAACAAGACTCCAGGGAGTACCTTTTTTGTAAATAGTCTAGTCGGTTCGAAAAAGGGTTAAACTTGCACCAAAAAGATGTTTATTCAAAACCATTTTAACAAGTGTGACATAGATAGGATCACTCAACAATATTTTCTATTTTAAGGAGTCTGAATAGAGCTTAACTATGGACTCACAGCCTTTTTCTGATTTTAGTCTCCTTAGCCTGAAAAATTATAAAAGTAACTAAGGAGAAATCTCCTGGCAAGACGAATCTCTTGATGCATACCTTTTTCCACTATAATCTATAGGATGGAAAAAGGGTTAAACTCATGCCAATAGATGTTCTTCTGGACCAATTTAATGAGTGTGAACGAACAAGGTCACTCGACGATATTTTCACTTATAGGGAGTATGAAAAGAGATTAACTATGGACTCTGGGGGAGTTCCTTTTTCGTGAATAATCTTTGAGGCCTGAAAAAGGTGATAAACCAAAACCAAGGAGAATGTTCCTTTTTCAAAGATTTAGTCCCTAAGGCCCAAAAAAGGGTTAAAATTACACCTTAGAATAATCTTCTAACGAATCAAAGTTCCTAGAGCATACCCTTATTTGTAAAATTAGTCATCCGGACCGAAAAAAGGGGTAAACTACCATCGAAAATATGTGCCTTCAAATTTGAGTTTGGTGAGCGTGAAGGGAAACAAGATCGCTCAGAAATATTTTCATGTTTAAAGAGTCTAAAAATATCTTAAATAAAACTCCATGGGGGTACTTTTCTCAGTTAATCTAGATGAGATCGAAAAGAATAAATACAGTCTTGTTGGATGTTGCTTTCGAATTTTAAAGTGAGCTTGAAAGACAACAAAGCGTGCTCGTGAGGGAGTCACATGGGGTAGAGTCTACAAAAACACTAGGAACATATAAAGGGGCAACCTAAAATAACGTTGAATTAGGATGGTGATTATCATATGTCAGTTGGTCAACAGTAATAATGTTTTTGTTATGAGGGAAATGCATCACCCGAAAGAGCGTAGACACCACAACATTCATAGCACATACATAATCATGCCCGAGAAGCATATTTAAATCTAACGGGCCTTTCACCACTATAACATTGACAAGGACAATCTTTGCACCTAACAATATAGGAAACTAAGGAATAACCCCCAAATATTCACTAGGACGTCTGTCAAAAGACAATAGCTCATGTGAAGAAGACACAAGCTCGAGAGAACCCAAAGCTTGTCAAGTCAAGGAGGATAAAATACTTGTGGAGGATCCTTCATATACAATAAATCAGTAAATGTTATTTTAATTAACTTCAACCCTTATTTGAAAGGGTGCAAAATAAGGAAGACGAGTCTCAACAAGGTCATTCAAATCAAAGGAAACCATCCTAGGGCTTGGAGGGGGTGTTCTCAAAGTGAGAGGAATGCCCCCTTGTTTTGAAAGTACTGAACTAGAAATTCTAAAAACATAGTTGATAGACACATCACTCCCCAAGAGAAGAGTGGGATCAGCCAAATATTGCATCGAATTGACCACTTTGGTAGACTCGACACTCTCTAAGAGAAGAGTGGGATCAGTGGAAGACTGCATAGGTGTGACCAATTTCTCAACCATTGGTTGAATAGGCTGTGAGACAACATGGTCTATAGGAACATAACGCCCCAAAAGAGGAGTGGGATCAGCTGAAGATTGCATTAGCATGATCACTTCATCAACCAAAGGCTGAATATACAGTGAGGAAACCTCAGAAGACTCGGAATCAGAAGAGCTTGCAGACAAGGACCATAATTTTCGTACCTTTGTAATTCCAGGGCACATAAGATTAAGGTGATTTCCCTTGAAAATATTACAAGGAAACTTAGGCTTATGTCCTATCCATATAGGTTTCTCAACAGAATCAATGCCCCCAGCATGACTAGCAGTGGTTGGTTGCACATCTCCAACATGACTAGCAGAGGTCAATTTTTGAACGCCAGTATAACTTGCAGGGACTAGGTTCATGCCCCCAACATGACTTGCAGAGATTGGGTGCTACTCTTCAACATGACTTGCATAGGTTGAGGACCTATCTCCAACATGACTCGCAAAGGTTTGTGATTTCTTCTTCCCATTATTCCTCTTTCTATTTCATTTAGACTTATGATTACTAGTAGCTATACTTTCACCAGGGAAGGAAGAAAGAGGAGGAGAAGACTTTGTTGATGAAGGAACATAAACATGATTCCCATGACATAAGGTGCTTAATTGATAATCATCAAGAGATTTTAGGACATTTGGAATGGTGCCCAACCAAACCGGTAGTCCCACATTCAACCCAGGAATGTACAAAGTGGCCATAAAAGGGACACTAACATTTCCGAAGAAAGGAAAAGCACAAGAATCCCCTTGCAAAGGGGTTCCTTGGTTAGTATCATCGGGAACTTTAGCCATGAATATCTTATGCATAGGTTCTCCCCTTACAGGATCTTTCAAGTCTGTAAAAGTCTCACACACTGAATCTGGTGAACCGGTGGTACAAAAAACAACGCCTATAAAGAGGCAACTCCACGTTTCTAAGCGGAAGACCAAAACGTCCTCACAAATGGTGTAGTCGGTGGTCTACCACCTTAGATCATATACTCAAAGAAATGACTGTCTAACTCACTATGGAAAACTAGGGAGCACAGAGAACACACTAAAAGCTTCCTAAATATAAATCAAGCAGTCGACTAACTAATGGGAACAACAGTTACTTCAATCGATAGTAGAGAAACTAACTGGTGTAAGTGAAACTCGAACACGAAATCACCCTCTAGGTATACTCTATGAATTGCGATCTGACATATGCCCCAGGTACGACAGTATACCCCTGAACTCACCCATGTAAGTCCTTAAAATATGGTAAACTAGGTTGCCAGCTCGCAGTCAGTTACCAAGTGGATACAGTCGACAATTGGGAAGATCATAATGAGAAGGATAACAAGTCTAAATCCTATCAAGGGTATCGAAATAAAATGGTCTAGAAGATGACAGAGGATCTCAAATGGATTCAAGGTCCACGAAGCTCCATAGTAAAATGTAGTCGTTATTATTCCTAAGAAATACCCTCAATATACAATCCCCACTATGTTCAGTCCATCTTTGGAGGGGTTATCTATGCTTCCTTTCCTCATGCGACCTCATGTTTATCCCCTGTGTTAGAGGAGGGTCCTAGCTAACTTTTACGACACTAGAATTGAAGCACTCCCTAACTCATACTCCACTGTTTGATTTAAGTGGCATTAAAACCCTAAACTAGTTGTTGGCACAGGGGCATACCCAGGGTTCAATGCTACAACAACTCACTAACAAAACCCTAACTACCGACCCTTTCCGCAACACCTATGAAGCAGATGAAGTCTCAACCGAGGTAGAGGTAGGGGTGGTTACAGGATTCAGGTGTCTACAACTTTAGCTAGGACACAGATCTGTGATTGTAATACTTAATAGGGCACTTCGCACTGTCAGTTCATCAATATTTACCCAATATCTACTTCACAGATAAAATAGAGCATCACAGCATTCACCTAGATCTAATGTATTTAAGCACTTATCATAAATAAATGGATCAGATCTAGCAGATTCAAGCACTAAGCACATTCACCAATATCAGATCTAGCATCCAAATTCATCATAAGCACAAAGCATAAACAAATCTATCTATATATCCATATCAATCACTTAGAAAATAACACATAAATACACCAACACATCGCACAAACCATAACAACACATCATATACGTGGTTCACCCCCACCCTGGGGCTACGTCCACCAACTCTTCTTCTTTATTAGCTTCTTCAATCGGATACAAGCACAGAGCCTCAAAACCCTACTCCGCATAGGACAGAAGATTTGTGCAGCTCACTAGATCCTTCTTCCTTGCATTACAGCACAAAGCCTTCCACAATCTGTTACAACCACTTTCACTTAGCTCTTCAAGTCTCTCACGGTATGCACAAAGCATCTACAAATCTTACTTGCACTTAGAACAACATCACCTAGATGAACTTCTACTTTCTTATATGGCCTAGCCTTCTATTTATACATTACAATAATAGGCCTAAACATGGGTAAACCCATGGGCTGACATTCCCATACCCATTACATATTCCCAAATCCCAAAAAGGACCCAAAAAGGGGCGGAGATCCCAGGATCTCTGCTTCATCTTGTGCTCCATCTTTGACAGGCTATCAAAGTCCAAAATGGTCAAACTTGACCAAAGATTTCTCAAAACTTGGTCCAGGGCCAACACTAGTTTGTGAACCCTACAAACAGAAAAGTCTAATGTATTTTAGATTAAGCATTCTTTTTAAATGCTTGATTTACTCAAAAGGTGCATTAGTGCAACTGATGTTGTTAAGACTCTTGCAAAAAATGAAACTTATAAAAACACTAGAAAAACAAGGATTATCTTTCTTATTTTTCTTTTGAAATGCTTTTAAGATGAGAAGAAAACACAACACCATGCTAGTTTCTTTTTCTTTTTCAAATAACAATGCAAAGCAAATGTGAAGAAAGAAAGAGACCTAAAGAACTAGATTTTTTTTTTCTTCCAATCAAAGAAGAACTAACAAAAGATGCTAAAAGAAATTGATGAATATAAGATTCATGGACCCCCATTTTTTTTAAATGCAACTCATTTTTCTTAAAATTCAAGATAAAAATAAGCTAAAAATGCTAGGAAACCCAATAAGATTAAGGAACAAGTAAACTGAAACTTAGACCCAAGATATGGTCACGGATAGAGACTCTGGCTGATTCAAGAAAGCCCTGAGAAGTGTGAACTTCTATCAGGAAAGAGGCAATATCCCTCTTTATTAAAAAATACTTTCATGAAACAGAGACATGGGTTGTTGCATTAGTAGCCTGCATATGTATGCCTCTAAGTCTTTTCAAAAATAAAAATACAAGGCATACTTACATGGCAAGGAAATATGGTATGCACTTTGGAGGTGACAGGAAACCCTTGACAGACTCAGCAAACTTGAAATAAACTCAAAAGAAAAAACAAATCAATCAATCAACCCAAAACCCCCTAAAAAACCCCAGAGAGATCCCCAATATCATCTCCAGTTCTTCTAGTGGGAAAACCCCCCCTTTAATTACACCATGGTTTAATATGTAGACAGAGCGGATAACCATGTAAAATTTAATCTATTTTAATCTACCCCAAACATACCAAAATTGATGTAAAGAAAGAAAATAAGAGAACAGATCGGGTAACTATGCCTTTGATCCCATGTCTGGTGATGATCTCCTCAAGATTGGTAGTTCCATTGACTACATGTCTCCTCCCAAGGCTGACCTACATCCAAAGATAGGAAAACGAGGACTACAAGCATGCTATTATATTCATGAGTTAGGGTTAGATACTAAATGCTAAGTATAAATAAATGAAAATACTCAAAACATTATTATTTGAGACAGGAAAATGTGATTATTTTATTCATCATACAAAGATTAAAACTTACAATCTATGTTGGCCACCATTCCATGAACCTAGTTCAGGCTCCTCTTTACCATGCTCCAAGTGCACCTTTAATTGACTTCTTCTCTCAACCTTCTGATCACCTCAATGGAAGGGAATGGGTTGAATGGATGAAGAAGGGGCTGATGAGGGAATGTTGAGGCAATGTCTCACAAAAGGAAGACAAATCTTGGGCAAGGAGGGGAAGTGAAATTGGGCAGAGTTTCACTATTATTATGCTTGGATGTGAAATGAGACCCCAACACCTCCTTTTATATGACAAAAGAATGGTTATTCGATTCAGTGATGGGCTATAGAGGGTGGATTATTTGGGAAACTTCCAATAGCCCATGAATTTCAACAAATTCCTTGCAACTTTTTAATTTTTGTAACTTTTACAAGTATACGTAGGTTATAATGGTGCAGCAGTCATATGTACGCAATTTTTAGTGGTGCAGCAAGCGTATGTACGTAGGATGTAATGGTGCAAGGCATGTACATCTTATAAAAGATGGTTTTTTAAGAAGAGCTTCTCAGCAGTGCTTTGGAAAAATATATAAGTAAGAGGGCTAAGGCCATGTATGCATGAGTAGGGAATTTTAGGGCTATAACAATAGGTGATTCTTTGGGCATAATATCACTAGACTCGACCGGCAGTTCCGAAATGATTTCGACAAAGACCAATGACTTTTTGGATTTTGCAAAAACAAAGTCCAAGTCAAACTCCTGTAGGATTACTATCCATCTACTAATATTTCCGCCAATGACGCGTCGTGTTAACACATATTGGAAAGGGTTGATGATGAAAATGGTGGTGGTATTGTGAAGTAGAACGTAGTGACAGAACCATTGGACATCATGGACAGTTGTTGTTATCACATGCTAATTTGTATTAATTTTTCCAAAGAATATTTCCCTTGTGGTATCTTTCCACTCATATTTTAAAACTTTTTCACCAGCTCCGTCAAGCTCCCATCACCTAAATCCTTCACTCGACTAATCATCCAAAATAGTCATGTCCTCCATGAGTCAAAATTGGTAAATATCCCAAACCTATATCTAGCCTTAATGCTTATCTAAATTTCTCGGTCGCATCACTTCATTTATTTTTACCCTTATTATCATATTCTCGTTGAAAATTAAAAATATTTCTTTTATTAAGCTTAATCTCCCTTATCCTATCCAGATTCCACAAAGTCAAGTGATAAACCTCATATGCCCAAAGTCCTTAGAAAAATGGAAAAAGGTTTATTATTATTAACATAAATATTTTTATATTAAAATATTTATATTAATATTTAATCCAAGATTTAATTCATGACCTCACGTCAAGTCATGGGCACAAATCTCAATTTTTAATATTGAAAATTCTAATGGTGGATGGAGGGCACATATCCATTTCGGGGGTTGAAAGTGATCGGGAGTTATTTTTTTAAAGTGGTCTCAAAATCCAAACCATTGTTTTGGTGTTGGGATACGTGTTCTTACTTGGTGCATTTCAAGAGATGGAATGGTAAGTGTTAAAACCACTTTCCGCAAGATCTGAAATACTATGGAAAACATTTAATATATGATTTGGTTTCATAAACGTGCGGCATATGAGGATAGTTTTTCCAAGAGTGTGTTTCAATACTAATCATGGAATTTCCAATAAATGAAATTCTTCCTCATGATGAAAATTTTTTACAGATGTAAAAATTAAATTTTACAATAGATAAATTAATGTTTATTGTCATGGAAAAGAATTGAATAGGAAAATGCACGTGAACGGAAGATTTGGATAATTGTTTATGAAAAAAAATTACAGAAGTAAAAGAAGAAGATTAAAAATATTTTACCAAACATGGTTGAAGACATGGTTTGCAAAACCACGATAAGCAAGTGATAAATGGTTTTTCAAAACCACGAGCATGAATTAAAATATGGAAATTTTATTTTATAGGATAAAAATTATTTGGGAATTATTTTTATTCAAATATATTATTCCCAAATATTTAAGGAGAATTTGAATAAATAAAATTAGATTTGAAAAAACACAAGTGGCATTTCAAAGAGAATGTGGCAGTCAGTTTCTACAACAATTGAAGAGTAAATAAGACTCACAGGACGATTTCCGGGTGAACCAGAATGAATTTTCAAAATTCAAAGCAGGTTATTGTCAAGAAAGAACCCAAGAACATTAACCTTGTTCATTTTTCACAAAGGTGTTACGGATTGGGATATTCAAAGGAATCTTGGAGCCATATTTTTCAGTTATGATTTCCTGTTTGAGACATATTTTTGTGACACATATTTCGGTCAGCTGGAGATGAATTTCAAGAAAATGAGAGAGGTTTTTCTTCAGAACGAGCTTATATAAAAAAAATGTTCTTAGATTTTACAAATTTTTTACGGTTTTAGAATTGCAGGTGGCGTTTTGAAGCCTAATTTTTCTTCTGAAAAATAGGAGATCAATTAAAACATGTCATGTTCTATTTGTAACTGTTTCTATTTTTCAAAAGGGGTTGGAGTTAGAAATTGTGAGTTGGAAAGGACCTTTAGTGCTATATATTTCATTGCAAAAGAGTAGAGAAAGGGGGGGATTTTAGCCAGGAAGCCAAAGGGACTATGTATAAATTTCTCAGAATCTCCTTATGAATTAATACAGTAGTACAATGCTCTCTGATAGCCGAGATTCACCATAGTGTATTATTTAGTGTTTTTTCCTCTAGTTCACATTCATTTCACCTATGTTATTTATTCTAAGAATAGCTAAGAGTACATGATTGGAATTCATCCTTGATAGATGCTCCTTTCATATGGTTAATGTGGTTATTGTGTTTAATGATTACAGGTCCAGAATTCACTCCCTGTTAAGTGCTTTGTTCATTGTAGTCAGACTTATGTTATTTCTTATAAAGTTACAATTGAGAATTCATCTTTGTTTTATGCTCTCATTCATAATGGGATTTTCTCTTTTCTGTCTTGCCATCATCTGAATACTACTTATTGTTGAAGGATATGCTTATTTTTCCTCTGTTCACTTAGGAGTACATTAGTTTTATTAATAGTCATAGTATATCTCAGGATTTGACCCTATTTCCCAATTTTTTATTCCTCTTTTTTGTCCTACCAACCCTTTTAAAAACCTAAACAAACCTGTCCTTTTGCAGAATCTGACCTCTATGTGTTCATTGCCAAATATTTTTGATTATTTTTTAGTCTTTACATGTTTGAGAGAGCCCTCTCTAGTTGGAAGGGTCAAAATCCAACCTAAAGTTGGTTTGTAGGTTACCTTGGCATTTCTTTGATGCAACCCAAAGAAAGTACCGAGTGCTAACAACTACCAAAGAAAGTTTCTCAACATGAGAGTAGTTGAGTTCCATTCCAACCAGGCTTCGACTAAGATAATATATAACATGTTCTTCGAGCATATCATCTTCCTGAACCAATACCATGCCGATGGTTAACTCTTCAACAACCAAATACAACAAGAAATATTTTTTATAATCAGGAGGCCGAAGCAGAGGGGAAGATGTCAGGGCACATTTCAATTCTTCAAAAGAGTGTTGAGAAGATTCTTCCCAATAGAATGGGACCCCTTTTTTCAAAAGACGCATGAAACCTTTAGTGATATCAGCATAATTAGCTACAAAACGCCAAAGAAAAATTTCTTTCCCCTGTAATCTCTGAAGTCGAGGTATCATGCACGAAGGAGGCAATTGAACTATCGCCTCAACCTTGAGAGGATCAACCATGATCCCTGTTGTTGATACAATACAACCTAAAAGATGACCTGATGTCACACATAAACTACATTTGTTAGGATTCAAGCGAATCCAATAGTAGCGACATCGATCAAATATTAGTCATAGATGGGCGGGATGATCATATCTCTTGCGAGAACGCAATGCTAGATCATCAAGGTGCGCCTCAACTATGTGTTTGAGGTCGTGAAAAGTGAAAATTTCTCGCTAAAAAGTGGCTCGAGCATTCTTCGGGCCAAAATTCATCTTATGATACGGGAAGGTACCCCAAGGAAAAATAAAAGTCATTTTATGTTGGTCCTCATGTTTGATTTGAATCTGATTGTATCCCAAAAAACCGTTCATGAATGAAATGACTTCGTGGGCTACACATTCATCAACAATCTGATCGATAAACAGGGTTGGGAAATTGTCCTTCGGGTAGGCTTTATTCAAATCAGGAATTCCATACAAACATGAATCGTGCCCTGTTTCTTGTTTACCGAAACCGAATTCGACACCCATTCCATCAATTGTACAGGGTAGATAAAACTGACTTTGAGCAGTTTTTCTACTTCTTCCTTGATTTTTGTCGCTTTTCGAGGATTGAATGGGTGAATATTTTGTTGGACCAGTTTGGAATCAGGATAAGTTGTGATTTCATGCTCGACAATTCATGGGTGGATGCTTGGAATTTCCTTGTAAGACCAGTTAAAAACATCGCAAAAATATTTGAACATCGCAAAAATATTTGAACATCTCGGTGTAAGTTCGAATCTCTTCGGGGGATCAATCCGCTCCGACGAAAAAATTATCCACGATGTAAGGGGTTTTGTAGATATCGATTTAAATATTTGTAGAAATGCTTTCCATGTTACCCTTGGCATAAAATTCATGTGTAGACATAGGATTGATAGGACAAGGACTATCTCCATTCACAGTCAAAACAAACTCTCCTGCTTCCACTCTCCTAAGCTCGGGAAGAAAATAAGATCTATGATGTAGATCATCCCAAGGTCTATCGAGACCATTCATTTCCTCGAGAATATCCTCATCAGAGGGAAAGACCAAGTCTAATGTATATTGAGTGAAAAGAGAATCTTGATCCCAAATAGGCTCGAGAACTAGATCTAATTCCTATGAGGGAGCCAGATCTTGGTGGGTTGAGGCTTGTTGGAAAATGTTGTACACAACCTCGGTCGAGGATAAGGGCATGGCCATGCCAAGGTGCCCTATCCCCTCCATTGAATTTGATGGGGAAGGTAAAGTCCATGGGTTGTTAAAGCATATTTTTCTAAAAGACGAAACTTGAAAAATTGTAGCCTTTGGCTGGTCGGGAACAACTAATATAAGCTTGACATCATTGGAAGGCAGTGGGTAATCAAAAGTTCCCATCAATGACAGGAAAAAACCAACACCTAAGTTAGCAGTGCCAAGATGTGGGTTATCAATCATCGAGACCATGGAATCCCCCATTGAAGGGTTAGGATGAGAGAAGGACAATTGGTCGATGGTCATGATCCATCCCTCATGTGGAAAGCACAAAACCCAAAAAATTGTAGTAACCATCGCATGCATCGCATAAGTTCAACTTCTTCCTAAAAAAATATTGTAGTCGAGAGGCACATCAACCACTTCAACTTCGACACACACAGTTTTACCCTCTAATTGCATGGGAGAGGAAGGAATTATTATGTTTGGTATAAATGATCAACCGTCAAAATCCGTAAGCAATGTAGGTGATGAAGACAACTCAGGCTGGCCTATAGCCTTCCAATATGCCAACGACATCATGCAAGTCGAGGCACCCTCATCAACCACCATATGGAAAATGTTTCGCGTAAAATATTTTGTGGTATAAGCCACTACTATCTGAAAGGCAATGTGGTGAGGAAGACGAGGTTTTAAGTCAATTGGATAGAAAATTATCTCTCCTAGGTTACTAGTCTTTGTCGCTCCCAAGGTGGACAACAGAGCTTTTCTCTGCAAGGGGAAACTCTGGAGGACATCTAGAGAAGACATCGCGTAAGGGGTCTATGTCAGATCCTCCATAATGGATTAGTTATGAGCAACCCAATCGTTTGGATTATGGGAAGCCTTCTTAAACACACCTTTAGGGATGTGATTCATTGTTTCTCCCACCGTATTCTCAATTTGGAGAGGAGTTGATGGGTTAGTGGCCTATTTTCCCTTCTCGCCAGATTATGGCATTTCGTAGTCACAATTCCTGGTTGATAAAGGAGCATCAACATTCATCATGTAAATGTTCACGGTCGAGTTGTTATTGGTAGGCGTGGGGGGTCATTGATTTCCCCCTACCACGCTTGTGGATGCAGAAGCCTGAGCCATATTTTTCCCTTGTGGAAAATGGCTCGTCAACACAATAGGTTGTTGATGTGCTAATAGCTTCTAGGCTTCTGCAAGCTGAGGGAACAGGTGATTGCGGTGTTCTTTTGTGTAGATATTACATGGATACTTCAACTTCTTCTTATTCTTTTTCCCCCCTCTAGCATTATTGCTAGCCTTTTTATCCCCTTTACCCTTCTTATTTCATTGTTTCTTCTTTCCCTCTATTATTGGATAAATCGATAGGTGCAGACACTAACAGATCTCCATAGATCCACCTAGATCTAGAACAAAACAAGACAGGACACGACTCTTTCCCTAGGTTGCAATCATTGAATCTACTGCTAAGGAGGAATGAGTGACATACCTTTATATCGCTTCCTTAGGTCTCTGTTGTTCCTGCTTCATTTCGATGCTCTTGTGAAATCAGGTCCAAGACAACACAAACCAACCAAAGAGAATATAGCAAAGTATATTCAATGTCAACCTATGCATATGATCAAGGAGTTATGTAATAAAATAAGACTGATTTTATGGGAAAGGGACATGCCACTGTATTATATTAAATGAAAGTAGAAGATACAACAAGACCACCTTGATGTTGCAAGCTTCCTTTCAGTGACCCTTGGTTCCAACACACACACTTTCTCTACATTTGCATGAAGAAGATCCAATGCAACCTGATAGACCAAATAGAGTCTCCAAGCTTCTATCCAAGCAGAGTTCTTCACACAATTCTTTCACCAATTCTTCATTCAATCTTGCTTAACCTTTTCCATGAGAAACCTATCTATATATAGGAGAATAAGGGATGGTTACATGGATGAGGATCATCCTACCAAATCTGAGAAGTCAGTAGGATGTCAACCATGCGAATGCCAACTCATTTTCTAGAAGATTCCCTTCTAGAACCTTTGTGACCTCTTCTCTTCTTCAAGATTAAAAAAAGGTCCACACCCTACCTATAGAGAAGACTGGGAACAGTTCACACCCTAAGTGTGGGTGGCCTGTGAGAATGAGGGATTTTTGCACCCTGTCACATAGGCAGCCTGCGAACTCATCTTAAAAATGTGTTTTTTGGAAGAAGACAACAGTCACTTTTCTCAGGAAAAAAGTCCTTGTGGGAGCCTGAATACATCACTTGTAGAGACATCACCAGAGTGACCAAAATCATGTGTAATAGAATTCCCCCCAAAGTATGAGGTTGGAATCTGTGACAGCTGAAATACTTTGTAAATTGCGTGTGTGTCAGAAACCAGGAGCGCACCTAATCGGAAACCTGTAAACAAACAAGCATCTGTAGAATATAATACCAGTTCTAAGGTAGGCATTCCCATGCTCAGATAAAAAATGAATGGAATCATAAACGTAGGCCATGGACACCAATCATACACCATGGATCCATGCCGTCAAAATGCTACATAGCCACCAAGAATACACTGTGGATCTATGAGAAAAGACATGAATTAAGATGACATAGCCACATGAAATACAAAGTGGATCTATGTGTCGATACAAATCATACATACTCCATCGCAGCCTGGATCAAAAAGATGAGACCCAGGGTCTTCAATCCCATCACCTGAAAGTATGAATCCATCCATGCAATTACATGTGTTGAAGTTGAACATGGTAGAAACCACTTGATTATCGGTCATTGATGAAAATCGTTAACAAGTGCGAGGGAAATCACCATTGATGTCAATGACTCCCAAGGTACCAAAGTACAATCTGAACGAATGCGAATGAATGAGCTAAAGTCGATCACTCGGCGGAATCTCTCGATCAGAGATCAATGATGTGAAACCCCGGTCGAAAGAAAAGAGACCTGCCATTAAGGCATGCAAGTTCTAAGGTACTAAATGATTTCTAAGTCTCATTTCCAGATAATGAGTCAGAGTCGATGAAATAAGACTCGTCACAGGAGGGCCTTGATGTATCCCCCATCAATGACACAAAATAAGTAACATATTTTAAGGATGAAACAAAGTATGAATACAGGTCGAAACGGACACAGGGAAGGCTGACATAGTAATAATGGACAACTGCAGATGGCCAACTCAATAGAGGGCTCGTGTGAACTTCTCTTGAACATATGAACGACACAACCAAGGACTTGGCAGCACTGACTCAAAGATGACCCAAGATATGACCTTGTAGCAAGTTGAATGAGAGACAAATTGATTTCCCAATCCAAGTTCAAATGACAAATAGGGGGTGTCATGTTCAAGAGCGACGCTTACTGCCATTAACACAAATATGAAAACATATCACTTTCCCAAAATTTCCCCCACCATCTCTGGCGAGTAACTCTTTATTTTTACACAAGCTTGAGGAGGATAACATATTCTTTTCGATATAAGCTCATCCTTCAAATGAGTCCCTTGGAGTATATTTAACGAACCCTAGGAAGGAGTGGTTCGGTCCCATTGCGGGTCTTTCGATGTTTGTTTAACAAGTCCAACGATAGAAAACTTAGGGGTTTTTCATTTTTTGAGAGTCTGAAAAACACTTAAAGAGAACTCTCCCAATTCTTTTTTCATAAAAGAGTTCGACGAGACCGAAAAAGTGATAAACTATCGCCTGTCGAACATTTTTTCAAATACTTTAACGAGCGTGAAAATAACAAGATGTCTCGGCCATCTTTTCACTTTTATGGAGCGTGAAAAGAGCTTAAAGGATACTCCTTAATGTTCATCGTTTTCATGTTACCATGATGAGTACGAAAAGATGAGAAAAAGTATACTCGACTACGTTCTCATGTATTTTTGAGCACGAGAACGAACGAAGACTGAGCTCGAGGTTTTTCTAAAAACCCTAAAAAGTAGTCGTACATGCGAAAAAAAGAAAAAACACCCGTAACCCCTCGTTTGGACTTCGAAGTTACTATATCTGCGAAAAACCACACTCATAAGACTGTTAGGGCATTAGGTTTTATAGAAAAAATAATATAAAAAATCAACAAAAATGGTAAAAAGTGAATAAATATGGGTAAAAAGGGCTTTTTACCATTTCATTGTGATTTTTCCAAAAACTTGTCCAACATACCTCATTTTCCCCCAAATTTCTTTGCTCGATTGTGGGAGGCACAAGCGATCATTTGACAAACCGTTTCATCCAACGAGGTATGCTCTTGATCTTTCAACTTTTCCATGGTTTATTTTTAGTTTTTATTAGAAATTTTTAAGGTTTCAGGTCCATTTTAGGGTCACACCATGTGCTCAAGCATTCTCGCAAGTGGGCCTTGCGGGACCTGCAAGAATCTAGGATTCTCGCAGGTGGCCTTCAAGGCACCTGCGAGAATCTCACACTGTGCAAAAGGGCCACCTACGGGGGCCAAAAAATGGATTTCAAAGTTTGGTTTTGCTTAATAAAAAATATGCAAGAGTTTAAAACAAGTTGTTGACTCCCCTCTCATGTCTCTTTTGCAGGTGTTTGACCATCACAATGTTGGAATGGAGAGAAAGAGAACATGAGGAGGATGATTCTATTGTTGGGAATGACCCAAGTATAGTCACTTCCCTCCAAGACTGTGGGCTATTGAAATTCTTCAGGATTCCGGGCATGAGATCCCAACTCAGGTTGTTGGAATACCTGGTCCATATGTGGGATGTGGACCAACAATTATTTCACGTGGGAGTCCATATGTTGACCCTAGATATCGAGGATATCTATTTTCTAATGGGCTTGTCATGGCGTGGATACCATGCTACTTTGACCGGAGGTAGAGGCAGCGGGCTCCCTATGAGTGAGTATTGTTGCCAGTATTATGTTCCCGAGGCAGAGAGGAGCAAGGGTAAGGTTTCCATTTGGGGGGTCCAGGATTTGACCCTACAAACCATCTTGTTCACTATTTCACGCATGGCTTGGAATGGAGCTCCACACATGGATCTCCAAATATATTTCCAATATGCCATAGAGTACACAGAGCCTCGGGTCTTCAACTGGTCGGATGCAGTTCTCTGCAGTATGAAGAGACAATTGACGAAGTGCAGAAAGGGTGACTTGTAGTAGTTTGGGTACGGATCACTTTTGGTGTCATTCTTCCTCGAGAGGGTCCCACTGCTGTGACTACAGGTTGATTGGGGTTTACTGGCTCCACAAGATCCGAGGATACTGAGGTGGTGCAACCTCATGGCTCAACACGTAGCAAGGCCCATAATCAAGTATAATGATTCATTTTTCAACTGGTTGAGGCCCCAGATGTTGATGATTGATGACTACACATATGATAGTTTGGATTTCCAAGGGGATCTGGATTTGGCCCTTCCTGAGGATGCTCAGTGGGGTGACTTGGGTAATAAGTACACATTTTGTTCTTTTTAAATGTTTTTGTAAATTTTATCATATGAAATGTTTTTATGTTTATCCAAGAACTAATCAAAAAATCTCTTTTTGATGACACATATGTGGGGCCATATCGACCTCCAGGAACATCTCCCATTCAACAGTGAGGAGAAGCAGCTCCAGTGGCAAGATGGGATGTCGAAGACTACGAGGCAGTGGAGCAGAACTTGGAGGGGTTAACCACGAACGTCTTGGATATTGCTATTGGGGAGATCCCAAGATGTTACCAATGCCATATTGTGGGCGTGTCCGAGTCTATCAGTCGACTGCTTCATAGGGTGGCCTGAGTAGTTGTGTGTTATCATGAGCGTCATCTATGACGCTACTTTGTAGAAGCTATGGGCTTCGTATTTTGAGATTTTGATCCTTGGACAGAAACTTTTTGTAAAAAAATTTGATCATTATATACATATATACGACTTCTACCGGCTTATTTTGTGTTGTGTTATTAATGTGATGTGTGATTGGTTTATAAATGTCCCAAATGTATGTCTAACACATAGTTAGCTAATTCATTGGTCAATGTATTTAGACATCTAGAAATGTGTTGATATTCGATATAATCAAAATAACGTTCCAAGAGGCGAATTCATAAATATAACTGTAATAAAGTAGGACTTCGGATAGCATAGACATTACTTAACTGTAGTACTATTAGCTGTGAATCGAGTCGTATAACTAGGTGGCAGATACCAAGCAAAATAGTATCAATCAACAATTCTATGACAGTGCTATATTCTGCAATATTGTTGGTCGCACGACCGAGGCACACACCTCATAGACTGATAAGTTTGCTTGTAGGGGCGTAAATTGCCCATGCAGCAAAAGCAAGATTCTGAGTACTATGGCTAGTTCCATCGGCGAAGCCAATGTGGGGTGATGAAAACTCTGACATCTGGAAACCAAGCACAAGGAAAGATAAGTGGTCGAGGGCAGAGACCAAATAACGAAAAAGCAAGAAAAAAGTATGATACAATAAAATACAAGCACTCAAGCACAAGTGATATTAAGCATAGTGCTTCTTTAAGTAAAACCCATTTATGGGTTCACTCAAAGGGATACCGTCGTAGTCCACTAACTTGTAAGCTTCTTTCTCCAAAAATCCTTTGACGATATAAGGACCTCACCACATAGCTTCAAATTTTCCAGGTCCTAGCATATCATGATCTTGTTCGTAAAGGAGAACCAGATCACCTTCGGAGAAAATGCGTGGCTTGACATGTTTTTCATATTGGGCTTTGACGCGTTTCTTCTGGGCTTCTATAACTAGGGTGGCATCGCGATAGGTTTCATCTAATTGCATGAGATACAACAGACGTTCTTCTTCGACAGAAGTGTTTGGAAGAAGTTTGACGGCTAGTTTTAGGGAAGGTATCTCACATTCAACCGGAAAGATGGCTTCTAGACCATAGACTAACTGGAATGGTGTAAACCCTGTAGCAGACTTAACATATGTCCGATAAGCCCACAATGTTGAAAACAACATCGTGTGCTAACTCTTTTTGTGAATCCCTATCATTCGTCGAAGCATGGTAATGAAGATTTTGTTTATTGCTTCAACTTGGTCGTTGGCTTGTGGGTAATAGGGTGTTGAGTTTTCATGGTGAAGACCCAACTTTTCAGTGAGTTTGGACATCATGAAGTTTCTAAAGTGGCTACCATAGTTAGTAATGATCGCTTGAGGAACACCAAACTGAGCAATGATGTGATTGAATATAAATAATGTTGTAGTCCTTCTGGTATTGTCGAATGTTGGCATCACCTCGACCCATTTCGTAAAATAATCTACGGCTACAATAATGTAACCATGCCCCCCGGTTGAGTGAGGGTGACATGTCATGAAATAGATACCCCATTTCGCAAAAGGACCAATGGAGACCACAGGGTGTAGAGGAGCAGGATGTGATCATATTTTATTGTTGTAGTTTTGGCAAGCATGGCATTTTTGGATGGAAATTATACAATCGTTGAATAAAGAAGGCCAAAAATACCCTACTCGTAAGATCTTCTGGGCAGTAGCATACCCAGACATGTGACCACCACAGGCTCCATAATGGTAGACATAGAGGTCTTTCTCAGCTTCGTCAAATGTGAGGCAGTGTTGAAAAACGGAGTCAATCCCACGACGATAAAGAGTATCATCGAGGATAATATACTGGCGGGCTTGGTAGCGTATTCGATGGTGGTCAGTGATAGAAAAATTGGGCCCGAAAGTCTGGGTCTAGAGATATATGATGATATCTCCATACCAAAGGTCATTGCAACTAATCAGGAAAAGGGGTTCATCAGGTAATGAATCTGCTGCTACATTTTCCATCTCAGAGCAGGGAAGGTCGCATATCAACTCGTCAAACACCAAGGATATCTTGGAATTAGCACATTCGAATTCTAAGTCAAAATCCTGGAGTATTACGATCCATTTGGATTATTTTCCCCCTAGCAATTGGCGTGTAAGAATGTGTTGCATAGGGTTGTAGTTAGAAATTACCGTAATTTTGCGAGAGAGGATATAGTGTCGGAAACGTTGAACTACTTGGACGATTTCCAAGGCCAATTTTTCAACATGTAAATACTTGGTTCCAGTAGTCGTGAGACTCCAACTCAAGTAATAGATGACATGGTCATCATGAGAATCATCCTCCTATATGAGAACCATAGCGATGGTATAGTCTGATGCTGGGAGGTAAAGGAAATAATCCCAACTGTAATCAGGTGGGAAGAGTAGCGGGGTACGTGTCAAAGATAGTTTCAAAGCTTCGAAATCTTTGTTGGCAGTGGTATCCCATATGAACTTAGAACCTTTCTTGAGCAGTCAGGGTCAATCCCCAACATTTATTCATAGCTCCATGTGAATACATCATGAAATTCTTGGAAAAGAGACTTGTAGGTGACAACTTCATCATGGGAACATGAAGCTCCTATATGCACATTTTTGACAACTCTAGGTTTTATGGATATGTCGAGGGGGATGGTGGGTGAGATATTACTTAAGTTCCCCTCATATAACATATCGTGTGTATAATCAAGAATTGTATAAATGATGACAATGGTCAACGGGGTCAAGAGTCGTTGGTAACCCTCAATGGTGTGTTGTTCCAGGAAAAGGATGGAACGATGATTTCCATCATCCCAAGGGGTATCTTCCATGGACATAACACACATAATCATCTTGTTTGTAGGAAAAATGACACATAATGGATCTAGAGATAAATCACCAAGAGAGGGGGTTTCCGATTGAATGGCTTGATAAGTGGATTCGACTAGACTCAAAGGCATTTTGTCGCCATAACGAAGATGATCGTCGGGGTTGGGTACCATCCATGGGTTGTAGGACGTAGAGGTTCCATGAACAGAGGTGGAGATCATGTGGATCGAGGTGACAAACTAATGTGGAACATCGGGTGGTGGAATGGGGAAAGTACCCATCAAATAGGAATCTTTAAGAAGACCCACACCAATGTTCTCATATCTAGGGGGGGTTTTGCAATGAAAGGTATGTTTTCTGTATGTGCATCAGAGTGAAAGAAGGTCAATTGGTCTACAGTAATGACTTTTCCTTGATGTGGGAAACGCACGACACAGAAAAGGGTGGACACAACTGCACGCATGTAATCAATCCAGCTACGGCCAAGTAGAAGGTTGTAATCAAGAGGAGAGTTAAAGACCTCCACTTCAACGTTGATTGTTTTTCCTTCTAACGTAATAGGCAACGATGGGAGGACACCGTAAGGCTTAAAAATAGAGCCATTGAAGGCTTTGAGCATGTTGTGGGATTCAGTCAAAGGAGGAGAGCCGATGGCTTTCCAATAGGTAATAGACATGACACACGTCGAGGCACCCTCATCAATAACTATTCTACAAATGTTTTTGTCAGAGACAATAAATTGTATTTCGAATGCAAGTTGAGGGGGTAGCCTTGGAATGTGATCTTCCAAGTCAAAAATTATTAAATTTGTATTCGTAGGGTCGATTCCACTAATATCTTTCAATAGTGCCTTCCGTTGTATAGGACAACTCTAAAGGACTTCGAGAGATGACATCGCGGATGGTGCTTGGGCCAGATCTTCGACAATATTGTAGTTCTGGGAAGAACGTGCATGAGGATTGAAAGCTGATTTTAGAACAACACCCTTTGGAGGAGGGTGAAGGACTATATCTAGGCTTGGTCATTAGAGATGAAGAGGACCATTGGTAGGTGGATTCGTGGGAGATGGCTAGACCGACGAAGGAGGTATTGCATCAACGTTCTCTTTGGAGGAAGAATAATCTTTGGCTTGAGTGGTAAGTGTGATGTCATTCTGCTTTGAATCACCTGTACACATTAAGACATAGGATGTGTTGGAGGGGGAAGGTTGGTCATGGATCACCAATTGGGCCTGTTGTTGAGAGGGGAAGGTTTGTGACAATACAGCTGGAGTGGGGGGTTTTGTGGTCCCTTGAAGGAACTTAGTAACCTCGGCTCGTCATGGACAATCCTTATTGTAGTGATCATCACCACAGATAAGACAAGGGTATCGGGGTTTGTGCTTATCCCTATCATCAACAGGTGGTGTTTTTGTTTTCTCAGATTGCGGATTATTTTTATCCTCCTTGTTCTTACCCTTTCCCTTTTTGGATTTTTTTTTGCCGGCGGGGGTAGATTGAACAGAGTTTACCTCAGAAGTCTTGCCAGTGGGAGGGGTAGGAGACAGAGCATTTTGAACATTAGAAGAAATGGATCTGGGGTTGTTGCTAGAGGTTTGGACAGAATGAGGTTGGGCATGGAAAGTGCCAATCACACCGTCAGCTGCATGAGAGGCAGCAAGAGTAGTTGAAGTAGCGAAAGTAGAAGGACGAGGTGCGTCAGGGAGTAAGTCGTAAAGAGTCCTCGTTTGTGAATAAACGAGGTCGAGGTATTGAGCACAACTGATTGCATGTTCTTCTATGACAACTCCACCCATGGCGATGTCACGAGCGATGTCATTCACGAATGATTTCATGAACCAATCTGCCAGCAATTGATCGGGAAGTTCGAGTTTGATGGGACATCGTCTCCATCGCCACTCATGAATGTGATCAGAGATATGAGTGGCTTTGGTTTGTTTGAAAGAACTTAAAATCTTGGTTCCCATTTCATAGCGTATAGGTAACTGGTAGTGTGTGAGGAAATCCATAGAGAGGGTGTTGAAGTCAGTGAATAAGCCTCGTCGTAATTCTATGTACCACTTCACGGCGGAACCCATGAGGGTTCGCTAAAAAAGGTGTAACCGAATAGAGTCATCCATCGAGGAGTTGGATGAGCACCAAAGGTGAAAAGTCATTACATGATTATTTGGGTCATCTCTCGATTTACCATCGAATTTAGGGATGTTGGATGGTAGTTTGGTCGGTATGGTGGGCCATTGAGGAGAGTGATGGATCGGATCATTTAAAATCCTCGAAAGATCAAGGAGGTCTAGCGTGGCTAAGAAGGGTAACTGTCTATTCACATGTGGGTACTGGTGAATTTGGGGAGGGAATCTTGTTGGTAGACCAATGGGACCATAAGAAGTTTGCATATAATGTGAATATCCAGGAAGATTCGGTGGTTGGTGTGGAGGCAAATAATTCATAGGTTTGTGCCCTTGAACAGGGGCATGGGGTTAAGCATTCAAGCCCCAAATAGGATTAGATGTGCCTGGATATGGTTGGCCTATACTATGGGGTATGACGGAGCTAGCTTGAGGTTGTTTCCCCCCAGTTGAGTGAGGATTATGTTGTATAAGATAATTCCAATATTGGTCCAAGGATGAGGGTATGTTTTGTCCATCGGATGGGGTCAGTGGGGGTTGCATCCCTATTGGGATTTTTCCTACAAAAGGGGATTGGGTTTGGCCTCCTTGGTGAAATTGTCCACCAACAGGAATCTAGTAATTAGGGGTGAAAGACGGGATGGTTCCACTAGGGTCGATGCCTCCGATAGAGGATGGAAGAGGTCCTCTGGAAGGGCGTCAAGGAAGTGTCGGAATAAAATCGGGAACAAGATGGTGCCCAGAAGAATTGGAAACGCCAAGAGTCCTGGATGAGATTTGTGTAGGAGTGGGAATAGAAGCATTCAACACATGATATCTGGGCAGAAGGTTTGGGGTGAATCTGGGCGAAAACAGTGTGCCAATGGGGGCCTGGCTAGCCACTATAATCCCGGTGTGAGGACTCGTAGTATCTAGGACCAATTGTGTAATGGACCATTTTTAGAGCGATAGTCAAGATGTGGTTAGCTAGAGGAGCATCTATACCAGGAAAATAATAGGCAGTAGTAAAAGGTACTGTGTCTGGATCAGATGTTTCGGGCAGCTTAGGTGCGACAGTGATATCAACGCCTGCTCTGGAGCCAAAGAGATCTCATCTAAAAATGCCAGTAGTCCAAAAAGGATATTGACCCTCAGGTCCTATGAAAGGTCTAGTTGGTGATCCAGAAGAATGAACAACTATATCTTCGGAAGAATTCACTCAAACAATACATCACTCAGAGTGGGGAGGAAGTCGAAAGTCCTCTCAAGAATTGGTAATTCAAAACCGTTCTAAAGAGTTAGTTCTTTCCACTGGTGGAGTGGCAACGTCTTGGGCTTCACTCTGTTAAGGAGAGCCCTCTGGTGAGTTGGTAGGAAAGGTTTGAGAACCTTCCAGATCTTCTAGGGGTAGGCCTTGAATTCTATGTGAACGGCGTGGAGGGTCAATTGTGATCGAGTTAGAATTTTACGAAAGAAATTCTTTGGCCAACTTGGGTAAACAAACAACACGCGCTAGTAAAATCTAGGAAGAAAAACCAAGAAAACAAGACCTTCCAATTCTGAAGTCACTAGTTGGTGATGAAATCCAATGTTGCAGCGATGAGACAAGAAGGAGCTGGGCTAGGGTTGAAAATTTACATTGATGACCTACTTAACAGACTTATACCCTGGTGCAAGCTCCCACACACAATCATGGGTATACCCTCCAAGGATCCCGAGTGAGTCTGGCTAATATTGATTCCAGGTACCGTGAAGACTTACCCCTTCACAGTCACCTAGTGTAAGACCCTAAGAATATAGGCTACTAAGGTTACCACCAACAACAATGATTCCTGGGGGAACAGTCGACAGTATGATCTACATGCAAGGGCAAGGTATCTATCCCGAAATCAGCTTGAGAGGCTTCCACTCATCATTGTGGGTATACCTTCAAGTGACCTCCATAATACGTGCAATCTCTACACCGATATCAACAAAGCAGGGTGAGTAACTCTGATAATATCAATGAAACCTCAGGTTTGACCCCTATGTGAGAAGGACTTCCCAAGACAAAATGTTGCAAATGGAATTTGACACTCCTTATCACAAGATACTATTGCATGTTTTGTGCTTTGGAGAGTGTGTCTCACTTCCTATTCCAAAGATCTAGCCTAGCTAATGTTGGTGTAAAAGAGCCCTAGAAAAATTTACTAGTTGAATTTTAAAATTGTGCAATATTATTAAAGGTTGTTGTTACTCAAAAGGAGACAGAAATGAAACTAATGTTGTGTGAGACTCTAACCCAACAATGCATAAAATAGGAATGAATGATACAATTTTTTGTTCGATGAGTCTTATTTATAGGAGGGAAAGAGGAGTTTTCTAGAACAATGTGAACTATGATGTATGATCTTCTCTGAAATGTAATATCAAACCACCATGAAAAATGCAAATTTCCTATCCATTCTCTTTCAATACTTGACTGTCAATATTTTCGAATAAAAAGTTTCTTAAAAAAATAAAATTTATTTAGTTTTTATTAGAAACCAAGCAACAGGGATGGAATTAAGAAAAATTAAGCAACCAACGAAAAAGAAATACACAACAAACACCCAAATCGATCTTTTAATGAAGACAAAAATAACAAACTGACAAGACCAGTCTCTTCAAATGCACATGGGTAACAATTTTCGAAGTAATAAGCAATTGAAAAGGACAATTAATCTCAACTTTTAATCCAATCAAAGGCTCCTGACCAAACAAGCACTCAGATTTCTAAACCGGAGATTATAACCTTGTTAAGAAAAGGTCAAGAGGTAAAAATTGACAAAAAATGATCAAGAAGAGCTTTCGATTTCCAAAAAATAATAATTCGCAAGATTTGAAGTCAAGAAACATTCAATCACTAGCCAAAAAAGTTCTTCCTAGACACATAAACAAATCTGGGCATCTGAGGACACAAAATACTTAATCCAAAATTTTTACTAGTGAGTTCGCAGGCTGGCAGTGGAGTACAATGTGAGAATTAAGTATTCTTCCATGCTAGACATAGGCAGGGTGTGAGAAGTTCGCACTAAACTAAACATTCGGGTGCAAACCTCAGTTATTCTCATAGGCTACAGAAAGATGCAGTGTGAGAAGGTCTATAATCAAGCAAATTTTGGAAAAAATACAAAACCTCTGAGGGAATTTCTGGATCCAGGGAGTCTGTAAGGGTCTCCTCAAGACTCAGAGATTGATGGGAATGAAAAAGGGTAGGTCAAGAGAAAATGGCCAATAAAAAACCACTAAAATGGGTTTTATCCCCAGTGGAGTCGCCAATTTTGTTATCGCATACATCGGTAGGTGAGGACACTAACAAATCTCCCTAGATCCACCTGGATCTAGAACAAAATAGGATAGGACACGACTATTTCCCTAAGTTGCAATCATTGAATCTACTGCTAAGGAGGAATGAGTGGCATACCTTTATATCGCTTCCTTAGGTCTCTATTGTTCCCACTTTGCTCCGGTGCTCTTGTGAAATCAGTTCCAAGACAACACAAACCAACCAAAGTAAAGATAGAAAAGTATATTCAATGTCAACCTATGCATATGATCAAGGAGTTATGCAATAAAATAAGAGTGATTTTATGGGAAAGGGGCATGTCGTTGTATTATATTAAATGAAAGCAAAAGATACAATCAGATCGCCTTGATGTCACAATCTTCCTTTCAGTGACCCTTGGTTCTAACACACACACTTTCTCTACATTTGCATGAATAAGATCCAATGCAGCCTGATAGACCAAATAGAGTCTTCGAGCTTCTATCTAAGCAGAGTTCTTCACACAATTATTTCACCAATTCTTCATTCAATCTTTCTTAACCTTTTCCATGAGAAACCTATCAATATATAGGAGAAGAAGCGATGGCTACATGGATGAGGATGATCCCACCAAATCTGAGAAGTCAGTAGGATGCCAACCATGCAAATTCCAACTCATTTTCTAGAAGATTCCCTTCTAGAATCTTCGTGACCTCTTCTCTTCTTCAAGCTTAAAAATAGGTTCACACCCTACCTATAGAGTAGAATGTGAAGATTTCACACCCTAAGTGTGGGTGGCCTGTGAGAATGATGGATTTTCGCACCTTGTAACATAGGCAACCTGCGAACTCATCTTAAAAATGTGTTTTTTAGAAGAAGACAATAGTCACTTTTCTCAGGAAAAAAGTCCTTGTGGGAGCCTGAATACATCACTTGTAGAGACATCACCAGAGTGACCAAAATCATTTGTAACACCCTCGGTATTTTGTTTGGCCTTAGGATTCAACGACTGCACATTGCATACATCCGACCTCTAGGTAGGGGGAATAACCAAACTTGGATTTTGGTTGGCCATAGTCTATTGTATCGACAATTGTTGCAACTGATTTGACAACAAATCCATGGAATTGCTTTGTGTTGAGCCCACAATTCCATCGTCATGGGGCCCATAATTTTTTTTGACCTTATCAAGATTAGACTATGGTGCATCTAGCAATATCTCGTAGAGCATGCCAGACTGAGAGTATATCAGTTCAAGTTGTTGGGATCTAATAATATCCTCCTCTTTTGAAAAAACCCCGAAATTCGCTACGTCCTTGGATACACAGGGCACCAAAGACTTCAAGAACCACTCAAGAAAGAAAGAAGGAGGGACCTTGACCTTAATAAATCTCTTTCTTCCTCAGTCGATCCAATGGGCATGGGTATAGAGACTTGTCAGAGGTTCCATTGAGTATGGAAGGGGTTACCCCCAACCAACATTCCTTCTGAGGGAACCGAGCCCTGCCAAGGATTCCAAAGACACTATCTGGAGTATACTCTAGTCGTTGCTTCCTATGAAGGAATGGTACCTTGCACTGGGTTCTGTTGACCAAAGTTGGGGTTTCCCCCAGTCAAGAAAGTGGCAGAAGAAAAATATTTATTTCCAAACGCACCCAACAAAGAGAATGTCATAGATCCCACCAGCATTGTATAAGATGAAGGTCCTAAATAGTCTCCACCAAAAAAGCTATAATTAATATTCGGCCCGATTGGCTACTAAAACACGTCGTTGAGCAAAGGGGACAGTGGAGGTATATGACCTCCACAATAAGGGATAGCATTAAAAGGGACAGTAGTGCCCTCAATTGACCCTTGCAAGGGAGTGTTTGAGATCCCTGCCCCCAAACCCATGGTATGTAAGGTAGAATAAGTAAGAATCGAGTTTGTATCAAAGTTGAGCATCCCATTAAAGGTATCAGACCACTTCCCGAAGTCGTGGGAGTCAGTACAACTGTGGTCCTAACTGGCGAAGGTGGGGGAGGAGGTAGGATGCCCCCTCCTATAGTATCCATAATGAGAGTACAAGGACTCTCGGATGAAGTAGCAGCATTCGCTTCCATTGTCACTCGTAGAACTAGTTGGTGCTCAAAAGATGTCACCTTAGGAGGGATAATTTGAATGAAGATCAGCACCGACAAGTTGGTAATTGGAGGATTGGCTAGCCTGAAACCTTCAGTTTCAAGGTTAGAGATGGTGGACTCCTCTGGAGCCAGTACTCTCAGAGTAGACTCGGGCACAGTTTCTTATGGATCAGTATCTTCGAATGACCCTTCTTGATCAATTCTTCGCCTCAACGGTGGCGAAGCTGGCTCCAAATTTCCCGGCGACAGACCCTGAAGCCTTCATGACCGGTGGAGCTTTTAATCTTCCACTTTTTGAAATGATAAAATGACACAATAAGGCTTGACTAGTGTGGAACACAAACCACACACTAAAACGTTTCCTAAACATAAATCAAGTAGTCGACTAACTAGTGGGGAGGATGGTTACGCCAATCGACACTAAAGAAACTAACCGCTGCAAGTGCAACTCAAACATGAAAGCACCCTCTGCATATACTCTATGAAGCGCGATCTGACGTCCACCCTAGGTGATTGTTTTAAACCACATCCTTGGTGATTGTTTTAAACCATACAATGAATTTTTTAGCTTTCATACTAGCTCCTTCTTTCCCTTCACAACAAAGTCTTCTCACTACTTCATATATATTTCTCCTTCCAGATCCCCATGTAGGAATGTTTTCTTCACATCCATCTATTCTTCTTTGCTAGCAAGAAAATCCCCCTATAACTATACAAAGGTTTAGGATATAGAAATAAAAAATGACCTCCTAAAATTCAATCTAGTTTCTACACTACCCCAAACATACCAAAATAGATGAACAAAAATCAGTAGAAGAGAATATCGGCAACTGCACCTTTTATCCAATGTCTGGTGATGATCTCCTCAAGCTCTGTAACTTAAAAGACTACAAGTCTCCTCCCAAAGATGACCTACATCCAAGGCTAGGCAAACAAGGATACAATCATGCTATCTTTATTCATAAATTAGGGTTAGATATCAAATGTTATATATAAATCAAAGAAAATACATAAAACATCATCATTTGGGATAGGGAAAAGAGATTATTTTATTCATTAAAAAAATACTGAAACTTACAATCCTTGTCGGCCACCATTCTGCGAACCTGGTCCAGGCTCCTCTTTACAATGCTCCAAGTAAATCTTCAATAAGCCTCTTCTCACAATATACTAATCACCTCAAGGAAAGGGAATGGATTGAATGGAAGAAAAGGGATTGAAGAGGGAATGTTAAGGCAGTAACTCACAAAAGTTTGCAAATTCTTGGGCAAGAAAGGGAAGTGAAATTGGACAAGGAAGGGAAGTGAAATTGGGAAAGGAAGGGAAGCGAAATTTTTTATGAAATGAGACTGCAACACCTCCTTTTATATGACAAAAGGATGGTTATTTGGTTGGGGGACATGCTATTGTTACCCATGATTTTGGTCATCATGATGGTGTATTGATGATGGTGTACTCAGGCTCCTCATAAGAACTTTCCCCTGAGAAAAGTAACATTCATCTCTTCCTAGAAAACTTACTTTTGAAGAGATTTCACAGGTTTCTAATATCCTAGGGTGCGAGAATGACCCATTCTCGCAGGGTGCCTTCAGCTAGGGTGTGAACTTCTCGCACTGTGCTACATAGCTAGGGTGCGAACTTGTTCTAAAGCTTGGAAAAAGATGAAGTCTCGATGGTTCTAGAAGGGAATCTTCTAAAAGAATGGGTTGGCATTCGAATGGTTATCCTTTTACTGGTTTCCCTGATATTGTGGGATCATTCATATCCAAGTAACCATCTCATTCTCTCCTATATATTGATGGAATTCTCATGGAAAAGGTTAAGCAAGATTCATTGGAGAATTGGTGAAAGAATTGTGTGAAGGACTTAGCTTGAACAGGAGCTTGAAGATTCTAGCGAGTCTATCAAGAGGGATTTCATCTTCTTCATGCAAGGATCGAGAAAGTGTGTGTGTTGGAGCCAAGAGCCACCGAAAGGAACCTTGCGACATCAAGGCGATCAAGTTGTAATATTCTACTTTCAATTAATATGATACAGTGGCATGCCCTTTTCCCATAAAGTCATTCTCACTTTATTGTGTAATTCCTTGATCATACACATAAGTTGACAGTTGAATATATTTTGCTAGCTTCACTTTGGTTGGTTTGTGTCATCTTGGTCTTGACTTCACGAGAGCACCAGAGCGAAGCAGGAGTAACAGAAACCCTAGGAAGCGATACAAAGGTATGCTACTTGTTCCTTCCTACTAGATTATTCAATGGTCATAACTTAGGGAAAGATTCATGTCCTATCTTGTTTTGTTCTAGATCCAGGTGGATCTAGGGAGATTTGTTAGTGTCCGCACCTACCAATTAATCCGATAACAAAATTGGCGACTCTGTTGAGGAGATAACCCATTTTCTTTGTGGTTTTTGGTATGTTTCTTTGGCCATTTGTTCTTGCCTTACCTTTATCCATTCATATCAATCTCTGAGTCTTTAGGATACCCTGATAGACCCTCTGGGTCCAGAGGCCTCTTCAAATTTTGTGTCTTTTTCCAAAAATTTGATTAGTTTCATACATTCTCGCACTGCACTCCACAGTGGCCTACGAGAATCTATTGAGTTTGCATCCTACTTTTAGGTTCAGTGCAAGGTTCTCGCACTCTGCTCAAAGTTGGCCTATGAGAATGACCTATTCTCACACCGTGTAATACTCTCAGCCTGTGAACCCTTTTTTAAAAATTTTGGCTTTAATACTTTTGCATGATCAACTACCCAGATCATTATAGGTGCCTAAAAAGAGTTTCTTGGACCATTGGTTGATGTTTTTCTTGTCTTCGCTTTTGTACACAAACAGTCTTAGGAAATCAAGGCTTTTCCTGTCCATTTTTCTTGACTTTCATTTCTTGACTTTTCTCGGCAAAGATATACTCTCCGATTTTGGAATCTGAGTGTGCTTGTTTGGTTAAGAACCGATGATCGGTTGAAAGTTGAGTTTCTTTGTCTTTACCATTTGCTCATTATTTGAAAGATCATTTTTCTCATGCAATTAAAAAGACTAGTTTAGTTTGCTTGTTATTTTTGTTTCCATTGAAAGATTGGTTTGGGTTTTTATCTATTGCTTGTTCATTAGTTGTTGGTTTTCTACATTCTCACCATCATGGTGTAGGTCCTTTTTGAAAAGTGAACAACGTTTTTCTTTCAAAAGAATTTTTGTCTTCGAAAGTATTGAAAATCAATTGTTGAACTTATTGAAAAAGAAACAATAAAGAATTGTAATTGATGCGTGATTTGTTGCAATTGAATTTTAAAGGAAATTGTGTCTTGTAGTTCAAGTTTGATCCAGAAAACTTCTCTTTCCCTCCCGTACATAGGATTCATTGAATGAAAATTGATATATATTTCATTATTATCCATGCATCATTGGGTCAGAGTCTCATACAACATCAGTTTCATCTTCGTTTCCTTTGAGTAACAACAACTCTTAATAACACTGCGCAATTGTAAAATTTAACTAGTAACTCTTTTCTAGGGCTCTATTACACCAACATTTAGCTAGGCTAGCGCTTTGGAATAGGAAGAGAGATACACTCTCCGAAGAACAAAACACACAATAGCATCTTGTGTTAAGGAGTGTTAAATTCCATTTACAACATCTTGTCCTGGGAAGCCCTTCTCACACAAGGGTTAAACACGAGGTCGCATTGATATTGACAGAGTTACTCACCCTGATTTGTTGATATCGGTGTAGAGATTGCATGTATTATGGGGATCACTTGGAGGTATACCCACAATGATGAGTGGATGTAACACCCTGTTTACCCCAGTTTGTAAAAATAATTGGACTGGCCAGAACTGTGGCAAACTCATGAATGTGAATATGTGATGTGAATGGACCTTGTGGAAAAGGTCAATGAATGTGAATAACATTATGAATTTATATTGCAGGACTGCTGAGAGGGAATGTGCAGAAAAAGATACCATGATGGCGGTGGAAGGGACCTGGAAAGGTGGCGTTAACTTCCACCGAGAATCAATATCGTATTTGGACTCCACTGGCCCAGAGAACCAAAAGCGGCTCACTGGCCCCGAATTAAATGTCTCGCAGGCTGGCAGGTAGATGGCTCCTCATAAATTAATGAGGGATGGGGAGGTGAACTTCCCATCCGTAGAGCCGTCAGGCCTGACCAGCGCGAGGGAAATCATGCCACATGCAACCTCACAAGAGGCTAAGGCGTGGGGTAGAAGTGACTGGGGGAAGACGCGAGGGGAGAAAGAGAACTCTGGCGATATGCAGAGTGAGTGATAGCAGAGAGGAAGGAGAGTAACCTTCACTCATGGTCACTGGTAAACGAAGACATTCTCATAGCATCGTGGTCTCAGCTCGAAGGTGGCTAGTGGTAAATTTGTTGGGAGTCACTGAGCCTACGGTTGGGTGGAAATGAGTACCCCTCTCAACAGTTGCATAACCCCTGGTGTTATTTCTGATAAGTGTTTTGCCTCTATCATATTGAAATATATATTTATTCTGACATTTATGTTTATAAGCTGTGAAATGGTGAATGATTTCAGAGTAAGAATGTTTGTATGATGTTTTGATCAGTACTAGTAGATGCATGTTTAAAATCGAAAGACTATGTATGGATTATGTCTTCATAAATCGCTATTTATATGCATACTGATCTAATTCAGACTGCATGTATGATTCGTGGGAGAAAGGTACCCTTATCTGCCTCAGATAGTACCCTGGGTAAAAATCTCCCCATAGAGATACCCTCCTTGAAAAGCCCATCAAGAACCGGGAAAGAGAATGTGAAGGTGCAAGGCATTAGTAACCCTGCACGAGGAGGAACGATCCTCTTGAAAACCTGAGATGGTAGCATAAGGATGAAGTATCGAATCAATGGATGAGATCCCATTGAGATATCTGTGGTCACTCACGATCGTCAGATCAGAAGAAGAAGATGGAGTGTTAAGTGCCTTAACCCTGATAGGTATTGATCGAGGGACGAGATTCCATTAGGAAACCTGTGGTCACGCATGACCGTTAGATTGGTAGGAGTAAGTAGGGTGTTAAATGCCTTACCCCTTTGTTTTTATATGTCTTCGTGGGTAGCGAAGAAATCAAGACCGTAGATCCCCAAGGTCCATGAGAACATATGGACCATTGATTTTTCCACATCCAGAAAGTCATGGGAGAATGCACAAGTTAGGAACCGGTCTGAGATGTCAGATCTCGACTGAAAAACCCAATAGTCGTTGGATCTATCAGGAGATACCCGAGGGTTAAACCCCAAGTGAATAAGGGCGAAGGCCCCAAAATAGATCTGGACTGTCTGATTAAGGGGGCCATGTGTCGTGATATTTCCCAGTTCGGGAAACCAGGAATCACGAACTCGGGAGTCCTGGTGACGAGAGATTAGGGCTTGCCATTGTGGAAACCCTGAAATAGATCTGGGTTATCTGAATAATGGAGGCCACATGTCATGATATTATCCATTTTGGGAAATCAGGAATCACGAACTCGGGAGTCCTGGTGATGAGAGTTCGGGACTTTCCATGGTGAAAACCCCAAAATAGATTTGGGTCATCCGATTTAAGGAGGCCATATGTTGTGAGATCTCCCATTTTAGGAAATCAGGAATTGCAGGATCGGGAGTCCTGGTGATGAGAGATTGGGACTTTCCATGGTGGAAATCCTGGGATAGATCTGAACTGTCCAAATAACGGAGGCCACATGTCGAGAGATTAATCGCATCAGGAAACCAGGGATCGAGAATTCGGGAGTCCCGTGATCGAGAGTTCAGACTCTCGGGATGATAAATTTTTATGAATGGGCAAGATTCTTTCGGAGGATCTCATGGTCTGTAATGACCATCAGATGAGAGGAAGAGACGTCAACTTTAAGCCGGGGCGCGAATACGCCTTAGGGTAAGTGGCGAGCAGATCTGAACGACCAAAGTCCACCCGCTCAGATCTATGGCTGAGGCTTCTTTCCAGAGCCCCCTTGTCATTCTTCCTTTAANGGGGGGGGGGGGGGTCCAAAATCAGACGTGCAACTCTCGAACGGTTGAGATTAATTCACCTTGATCAACGGTGCTCAAGCAAATTCCGAACCCCCCTTGCCATTCTGCCTTTAATGGGGGGGGTCTGGAATAGTGTGGCATGTGAAGTGGGGCCCCCTCCTATCCTATCGACTACCATGTCACATTTCCCCCTCTACCACATGTACTCCACTTAACCGTGCGACGGGGCCTATTCTCATTGCCTGTTTGCTAACCCTGTAGGGATTCGTCCCTATTTGTCAGTCACTAGCCCTGTCCGGGTTCGACGGTTGCAATGTCGAATGATTTGACATTCCTATAGCACTGAGGAACAAAATACAAAGAGGCACCATTATTATTTGACCTGTGATCACGGCCCGCGATCACATGAGAGAGAGAGAGAGAGAGATAGATAGATCTAGCTTGCGCTAGGCCTCCATAGGTAATTCGGGGGCTTGGATTCTGCAGAAGTCAAGAAAAATTTGATTGAGGTAGTGGGTATGTGACAAAGTGGTATCAGAGCATGGTTACAACACTTGGCCTGATTAGGCTCATGAACGAGTTGTGCATAAGCTCCTTTCGAAGCACTCCTAGGAGGAGTAACCCCCCTAACTTAACTCTCTTGTCCAGGTTTAAAACATGGAAATGAGAACTTGACTGTGTATGCATGCGAAAGACTTATAAATTTATGCGCAGGTTATAAAATGTATTTAACTCTTGACTAATAACCAACGTTTGTATTTTCACCCAAGCAGATGATCAGCCGCGGGAATTTACAGACGCAGAGAATGGTGACTCACCAAGAGATGGGAGAAGGCTCCCACAATACAGACGAACATTCTGATGAAAGAAGAGAAATAGGAACCCCTCTAGATCTAGCTGAGACTATGAGGAGTCTCATGGTTGAATTGCAAAGCTGCAAGGCCGACAATGAAAGGATGATAAAAGAACAATAAAAGCAAACTGAAATTAATGTTGTTTTACTGCAGAGCTTATCTGACATACAGTGAAAAATGCAGCATGAACCCAAGATGAAGAAACATGGTCGTATCAGTGGCCATACTGAGAGAAGCACCTCAAGGAAGGTCCACCCAAAGGTAAAGGACCAGTTCCAGACAATTCCTCTAAGAAGGAAGCTAGTGATTCAGAAGGCTCTTCCAGCAGCAGGACCAGTTCCTATTCTCGAAGAAAATGGAAGAAGCAAAAGATTTCCAAGGGTCATAAATTTGAGGAATTCAGAAAGGCCAAACCTCCCTCCTTCAACGGTGAGATAAAGAAGGGAGAGGAAGCCGAGGCCTGGCTACTTGGACTGAAGAAATATTTCAGAGTCCATGATTTTTCAGAGAATTTGAAGGCCCGAGTGGCCACTTTCAATCTGAATGGAAAGGCTTCCATCTGGTGGGAATATCTTAAGAATATGAAAGGGGTCCAGGAGGAGGACCTGTCTTGGAAATAGTTTGAAAATTACTTCCGGAAGAAGTATTTGTCGAAAAGATATTTCGATGAGAAGGCTAAAGAGTTTTATGAACTCAAACTGGGGCAACTCACTATAGAGGAATATGTCAACAAATTCCTCAACTTATTGAGATATGTACCTTACATCAAAGCAGAGAAGGCGAAGGCGCAACGCTTCATCAGTGGGCTACCCAAGGAATACCGGAACCGAATTGAATTTGACGAGCCAAAGACCTTAGAAGACACTATTCGAAAGGAAACATATTGTCATGAACAATATGGACATCGGGAAGAGTCTCATGGAGACTGGAAACAGAAGAGTGGGCCGAGATTTCAGAAAAAAGGGGGTCAAATCCTCAGGATTTAAGAACTACAAGAAGAACCCTAGAATGAACTTCCCAACCTGGAGTGTACTCCAGCAGAAGTTTCCCTCGCTGGACGGAAATAAAACTTTTGGACCTATACCAGTGAAGACTAATAACCCAAAGGGAGAACCTATGAAATGTTGGGGTTGTGGAGAAGAGCATCTCCTGAGAGACTGTCCACACCAACAACAGAACAGTCGGAAATTTTATAACATTCAAGAAGATACCACAGTCAATGATGTGGCAGGGAATGTGCCGCAGATTTATGCAGCCTTGGATAATAACCAAGTTGACCACCAAGCTTCAATGGTGGAAATAGAAGGTATGATTTTCAACCATCTAGTGTCTATTTTGATTGACCCTGGTTCAAATTTGAGTTATATAGCCCCTAGAGCTGTTGATAAGTGTAAGCTACAGCCACAAAAACAAACCAACCCATGGTTGGTATAGTTAGCCATTGGCACCAAAAGAAGGGTAGTAGAGGTCATACCAGCCTGCCAATTAATGTTGGGTGAATTCCCCACCCAAGCAACCCTTAACGTATTACCCCTGGGATCATATGATCTGTTGACTGGTATGGACTGGTTGGCCGCCCATAAAGCCAGACTAGACTATTACCATAAAATCGTAGAATGTGTGAGCAAAGAAGGAAAAATGATAACCCTCCAAGGGATCCGAAAACCGGTCTCGGTGAGGCAAATATTAGCCCTGCAAATGAGAAAGTATTGTCGAAAAGGGTGTCCCCTATATGCAATACAAGTGTTGAAAACAATCGAAGGTGATAAACCAAGACCTGATGATCACCCTATCTTGAGAGAATACAGAGATGTGTCTCTGGAAGAGGTACCAGGTCTACCTCCAAGAAGATACATTGACTTCTTGATAGAGTTCGCACCAGGAGCGGTGCCAGTGTCTAGGACACCCTATCGGATGAGCACACCTGAGTTAGTGGAACTCAAATTGCAATTGAAATAAATGATCGATAAGGGTTATATTTGACCCAGTATGTCCCCATGGGGAGCACCAGTCCTGTTTGTGAAAAAGAAGGATGGCACCCTTAAACTGTGTATAGATTATAGACAACTCAATAAAGTAACCATAAAGAACAAGTACCCCTTGCCCAGGATCGATGATCTATTTGATTAGTTGGGAGGTGCGTCTATTTTCTCAAAGATTGACTTGAGGTCGAGATACCATCAAGTCCGAATCAAGGGTGAAGACATCCATAAAACCACTTTTCGGACACGGTATGGTCACTATGAGTTTGTGGTAGTGCCATTTGGGTTAACCAATTCCCTTTCCACTTTCATGTGCTTAATGAACAATGTACTCAGTAAATTTTTAGATAAATTTGTACTAGTTTTTATTGATGACATATTAATCTACTATAAGAATAGAGAAGAACATGAAGAACATCTTAGACTTGTGCTGCAAGTGCTAAGAAAGCATCAACTCTATGCTAAATTCAACAAATGTGACTTCTTTCAGAAGCAAATACATTACTTGGGACATGTTCTATCCGAGGAAGGGGTAGCAGTAGATCCTGACAAGATCAGGTCTATCATGGAATGGCCTACCCCAAAAGATGTTTCAAACATCAGATCCTTTACGGGTTTAGCAGGATACTATAGGAGATTTATAAAGGGATTCTCCAAGATTGGTTGTCCAATCACTGCCCTCCAGAAGAAGGGGACAAAATTCCTGTGGACACAAAAATGTGAAGAAAGATTCCAAACCCTGAAACATCTACTGACCCATGCACCCGTGTTGAAAATTGTTGACCTAGAATCTGACTTCCTTGTGTGCACAGATGCATATAAGGAAGGGCTCGGAGGAGTCCTTATGTAGAAAGGAAGTCTGATCTGCTATGAATCTCAAAAATTAAACGAACATAAAGTCAACTATGTGACTCATGATCTAGAACTGGTTGCCATAGTGCATGCCTTGAAAATGTGGAGGCATTACCTCTTGGGAAGAAAATTTGTACTTATGACAGATCACTATGGATTGCAGTATTTGTTTGACCAACCAAAGCTCAATGCCAGACAAACTAGATGGATGACCCTCCTTAGCGAATTTGATTTTGAAATCAAACACATTAAAGGGAAAGAAAATAGGGTGGTTGATGCCCTTAGCAGAAGCATGAAAACAATTCACCTGGAAGCAGTGAGTACCTGTGAGACAGATGTCAAGAACAGAGTCAGAAATGCATAGGAGACAAATCCCTTCATTCAGATTGTGACCCTGTACCTACAGTAAGAACCCTCTGGAGTAAAATATTAATTCTACCAAATGACCGAAGGAGGTCTGCTCACTTACAGAGATAGACTGTACATTCCAAATTGTGACGACTTGAAGAGGTTCATTATGGATGAACTACATAAAATACCATATATTGGTCACCCAGGATACCAGAAAATGATCACTGCCACTCGGAAACAATTTTATTGGCCTGGATTGAAGAAAGACACAGCCAAATATTTGGCCCAATGCATAGAATGCCAACAGGTTAAAGCAGAACATCGACACCCAGCAGGACTATTACACCCTTTACCCATCCCAGAATGGAAATGGGAAACCATCTCCATGGATTTTATCACTAGATTGCCAACTTCAACCAAACAGAATGGCGCCATTATGGTAGTGGTGGATAAACTGAGAAAGTATTCTCATTTCATCCTCATCAAATCAACCTGCAAGGCGATATATATCACCCAGGTATTCATGAAAGAGGTATTCAAACTGCACGGTATGCCGAAAGAGATAGTGTCTGACAGAGACACAAAATTTACTTCGAATTTTTGGAAATAACTAATGGTTGGTTTGGAGACCAATTTTTTGTTTAGCACTGCCTATCACCCTCAAGCCGACGGACAGACAGAAAGAGTGAATCAAATATTAGAGGATATGTTAATGATGCATGTAATGCATTAACCCAGAAAATGGGAAGACTACCTACCATTGGTAGAATTCGCCTACAACAACGGCTACCAAGCATCCTTAAAGATGAGTCCCTTCGAGGTCCTCTATGGTAGACCATGTAATACTCCAGTCAGCTAGAGTAATCCTGTAAATAGGATTTCTTTTGGACCCGACATGTTGAAAGAAATGGAACAACAAGTGACTCAGATAAAACAAAATCTGAAGGTCGCTCAGAACCGAAAGAAAATTTATGCCGATCAAAAGAGAACTCCAAGAGAGTTCAAAATGGGAGACCATGTATATCTCATAATTAAGCCCAGAAGGAGTTCCCTAAAAATGGGAGCTTGTGCCAAGTTGGCACCCCGGTATTGTGGACCCTTTGAGGTTTTATATAGAGTGGGACATGTAGCCTATCGGCTAGCACTTCCTCCCACAATAAAAGCACATAATGTTTTCCATGTTTCATTATTAAAGAAATATGTACATGATGCTAATCATATAATTGGCTGGTCTATGATCCAGGTGGAACCAGAGGGGGAATTTCTACCAGAACCCCAATGAATATTGGACCGAAAGGAAACCGTGCTACGGAACCGAACCATTTCACAGGTAAAGGTGCAGTGGAGACATTTTGACCCAGATGAAGCTACATGGGAAATGGAGGATGCCATGAGACAGGCATATCTGATTTTGTTTACTTCTATACATACAATTCATGTTAAAATATAATAACATCGAGGACGATGTTCCTTCGAGGGGAGGGAATTGTAACACCCTATTTCCCTCAGTTTGTAAAAATAATTGGACTGGCCAGAACTGTGGAAAACTCAAGAATGTGAATATGTGATGTGAATGGACCTTGTGGAAAAGGTCAATGAATGTGAATAACATTATGTATTTATATTACAGGACTGCTGAGAGGGAATGTGTAGAAAAAGAGACCACGATGGCGATGGAAGGCACCTGGAAAGGTGGCATTAACTTCCACCAAGAATCAATACCATATTTGGACTCCACTGGCCCGGAGAACTAAAAGTGGCTCGCTGGCCCCTAAATGTCTCACAGGCTGGCAGGTAGATGGATCCTCATAAATTAATGAGGGATGGGGAGGTGAACCGCCCATCCGTAGAGCCATCAGGCCTGACCAGTGCGAGGGAAATCATGCCACACGCAACTTCTCAAGAGGATAAGGCGTGGGGTAGAAGTGATTGGGGGCAGACGCGAGGGGAGAAAGAGAACTCTGGCAATATGCAGAGTGAGTGATAGCAGAGAGGAAGGAGAGTAACTTTCGCTCCTGGTCACTGGTAAATAGAGACAATCTCACAACATCATGGTCTCAAGTCGGGGGTGGCTAGTGGTAAATCCGTTGGGAGTCGCTGAGCCTACGGTTGGGTGGAAATGAGTACCCCTCTCAGCAGTTGCATAACCCCTGGTGTTATTTCTGATAAGTGTTTTGCCTCTGGCATCTTGAAATATATATTTATTCTAACATTTATGTTTATAAGATGTGAAATGGTGAATGATTTTAGAGTAATAATGTATGTATGATGTTTTGATCAGTACTGGTAGATGCATGTTTATAATGGAAAGACTACGCATGGCTTATGTCTTCATAAATCGCTATTTATATGCATACTGATCTAATTCAGACTGCGTGTCTGATTCATGGGGGAAAGGTACCTTTATCTGCCTCATATAGTACCCTGGATAAAAACCTCCCCATAGAGATACCCTCCTTGAAAATCACATCAAGAACCGGGAAAGAGAATGTGAAGGTGTAAGGCCTTAGTAACCCTGCACAAGGAGGAACGATCCTCTTGAAAACCTGAGATGGCAGCATAAGGATGAAGTATTGAATCGACGGATGAGATCCCGTCAAGAGATCTATGGTCACTCACGACCATCATATCAAAAGAAGAAGATGGAGTGTTAAGTGCCTTAACCCTGATAGGTATTAATTGACGGACGAGATTCCATCGGGAAACCTATGGTCACGCATGATCGTTAGATTGGTAGGAGTAAGTAGGGTGTTAAATGCCTTACCCCTTTGTTTTTTTGTGTCTTCGTGGGTAGCGACGAAATCAGGACCGTAGATCCCTAATGTCCATGAGAACATCTGGACCATTAATTTTTCCACGTCCAGGAAGTCATGGGAGAATGCACAAGTTAGGAACCGGTCTGAGCCGTCAGATCTCGGCTGAAAAACCGATAGCCGTTGGATATGTCAAGAGATACCCGAGGGTTAAACCCCAAGTGAATAAGGGAAAAGGCCTCGAAATAGATTTGGACCATCTGATTAAGTGGGCCAGGTGTCATGAGATTTATCAGTTCAGGAATTCGGGAATCGCGAACTCGGGAGTCCTAGTGACAAGAGATCGGGACTTGCCATTGTGGAAACCCTGAAATAGATCTAGGTCATCCGAATAATGGAGGCCACGTGTCATGAGATTACTCATTTTGGGAAATCGGGAATCACAAACTTGGGAGTCCTAGTGACGAGAGTTCGAGACTTTCCATGGTGAAAACCCCGAAATAGATTTGGATCATCCGATTTAAGGAGGCCACGTGTCGTGAGATCTCCCATTTCGGGAAATCGGGAATCGTGAGATCGGGAGTCCTGGTGACAAGAGATTAGGACTTTCCATGGTGGAAATCCCAGGATAGATCTGAACCATCCGAATAACGGAGGCCACGTGTCGAGAGATTAACTGCATCGGGAAACCAGGGATCCAGAATTCGATAGTCCTGTGATCAAGAGTTCAGAATATCAGAATGATAAATTCCGATGAATGGACAAGATTCTTTCGGAGGATCTCAGGGTCTGTAACGATCGTCTGATGAGAGGAAGAGACGTCAACTTTATGCCGGGGTGTGAATATGCCTCAGGGTAAGTGGCGAGCAGATCTGAACGGCCAAAGTCCACCCACTCAGATCTATGGCTGAG
>ML805333.1:538172-563146 GCA_009831015.1 Picea engelmannii
TACTACAACACTAAGTGCTTTTGGAATTGAGCATATATAGTGCGCAGCTATCTTTGAAACAAAAGACTTCCCTGGGTTGATAATTTATGTTTCACTTGGTTGTTTGAAATTAATTAAGCAATTATAGTGACCAACACAACCCTCTCCCATGACTCCACCTACCAACGGTCCTCTTCATCTCGAACGATCAAGCCTCGACACAGTTCTTTAACCCCCCCCAAAGGGCGTCGTTCAAAAATCGGCTTTCAATCCTCATGCTCATGCTACCCAGAACTACAGCATTGTTGAATATCTGGCCCAAGCACCTTCTGCGATGTCAGCCCTCGAAGTCCTTCAAAGTTGTCCCACACAATGGAAGGCACTGTTGAAAGATATTGGTGGAATCGACCTGACGGATACGAATTTAATAATTTTTGTCTTAGAAGATCACATTCCAAGGTTACCCCCTCAACTCACATTCCAGATCCAAGTGATTGTCTCGACAAAAACAATTTTTCAAACCATTATCAACGAGGGTGCCTCGATGTGTGTCATGTCAATTACTTGCTGGAAATACATTGTCTCTCCCCCTTTGAATGAATCCCATAACACTCTCAAAGCCTTCAATGGCTCTATTTTTAATCCCTACGGTGTCCTTCCTTCATTTCCCATCACGTTAGAAGGAAAAACAGTCCAATCCAAAGTGGAAGTCTTTAACGCTCCCCTTGATTACAATCTTCTGCTGGGCTGCAGCTAGATCAATTCCATGCATGCAATTGTATCGAACCTTTTCTGTGTGGTACGTTTCCCACATCAAGGAAAGGTCGTCACCATCGACCAATTAGTCTTCTTTAATTCCGAAACTTGTACTGGCAACGTACCGTTCATCGCTAAAACCCCACCGAGTTATGAGAACGTCGATGTAGGCCTTCTTAAAGACTCTTCGTTAATGGGTACTTTCCCCATTCCACCGCCCGATGTTCCACGCTCGTCTGTTGCTTCAATCAACATGATCTCCACCTCGATTTACGAACTTCCTGTGTCTCACAACCCATGGATAGTACCTGAACCTGGAGATCATCTTCGTTACGGTGACAAAATGCTGTTAAGTCTGGTCGAATCCGCCTATCAGGACATTCAATCGCCAACCCCTTCTACCCCCTCTCTTGGTGAGTTATCTCCAGATCCTTTCCGTGTCATTTTTCCCACAGACGAGATGGTCATGTATGTCATGGAGGACACCCCTTGGGATGATGGACATCATCATTCCATCCTCTTTCTAGAGAAACATACCATTGAGAAATACCAACGGATTTCGACCCCGTCGACCGTTGTCATCATATCAACCATTCCTAAGTCTGCACATGATGTGTTTTCTGAAGGGAACTTAAGCAATATCTCGCCCACTATTTCCCTCGACATATCTATCAAACCTGGAATTGTCGAAAATGTCCATATCGGAGCTTCGTGTTCTTCTGACGAAATCATCACCTACACATCCCTTTTCAAAGAGTTTCGTGACATCTTCGCCTGGAGCTATGAAGAAATGTTGGGTATCGACCCTGAGATTGTGATACATGAGATCAAGACATACCTTGATGCTAAACCCGTCCGGTAATGCCTTCGTCCAGTTCACCCACGTAAAGCGGCTGCTATCAAGCTTGAAGTCGAGAAGCTTATTAAAGCCGACTTTATTTACCCGGTGGCTCTCACTGACTGGGTTTCCAATCTTGTCCCGATCGATAAGAAACAAGGCACAATTTGTGTATGCATTGATTATAGGGATATCAACAAAGCTTGTCCCAAAGACAACTTTCCTACCCCCTTCATCGATAAGATTGTTGACAATTGTGTCGGAAGTGAAATCTTCTCTCTGATGGATGGTTTCTTCGAGTATAATCAAATCAACATTGTTCTCGAGGATCAACATAATACTACTTTTATTTGTCCTTGGGGTACTTTTTCCTATCAGAAACTTCCTTTCGGTCTCAAGAACGTTGGCGCCACTTTTCAACATGCTATGTCTTATGCTTTCCATGATATCAAGCACATCGTTCAACCATATCTGGACAATTTACCCACTCATTCAATGCATCGATTCAATCCTCCAACCCACCTCTGAGCCATTTTCGTCCGCTGTCGGTTCTACCATATACGTTTGAATCCTCATAAGTGCGTTTTCTACGTGGAATCCGACCGACTTATAGGTTTTATTGTTTCGCGTCAAGGGATCTGGGTGGATCCTTTAAAGGTTGAGGCAATCCTTAATCTCCCTCTTCCTTCTACACTTCGCCAGTTACAAAGTTTACAGGGGAAAGCAAACTTTCTTCGTCGTTTTATCCCAAATTATGCCGAGATAACTCATGGATTTACGCGGCTCCTCAAAAAGGGTTCAGAGTTCATCTGGGATACCATTGCCAACAATTCTTTTGAAGCTTTGAAATTATCCCTAACACGTGATCCACTTCTCTTTCCCCCCGATTACAGTCGCGATTATTTCCTCTACCTTGTTGCCTCGAATTACACCATTGGTATGGTTCTTTTCCAAGAGGATGATGCTAACGATGAACATGTTATCTACTACTTGATTTGAAGTCTAACACCTACTGAAATCAAGTATTTACATGTCAAAAAACTGGCCTTGGATGCCATCCAAGCCATCCAATGCTTCCGGCACTATATCCTCTCGCACAAGACTACAGTGATTTCTAATTGCAACCCCATGCAACACATTCTCATACGTCAATTTCTAGGGGGAAAATACTCCAAATGGATTTTGATACTCCGGGAGTTTGACTTGGAATTCGAACGTGCCAAGTCCCAGAAGTCCTTAGTGTTTGTTGAGTTGATATGCGACTTTCCCTATTTTGAAACGGAAAATGTAGCAGCTGATTCATTACCCGATGAATCCCTTTTCCTCATCAGCACTGATGATCTTTGGTATGGTGATATCATCATTTATCTCCAAACCCAGACTTTCCAGCCAACTTTGTTTAGTACTGACCGACGTCGAATACACTACCAAGCCCGTCAATAGATTATCCTCGGGGATACTCTTTATTGTTGGGGGATTGATTCTGTTTTTCGACGCTGCCTAACGTTCGACGAAGCCGAGAAAGCTATGAATGACTGCCATTCTGGAGCATGTGGTTGTCATATGTCTGGGTATGCTACTGCCCAGAAGATCTTATGAGCAGGGTATTTTTGGCCTTCTTTATTTAACGACTGCATAATCATCGTTCAAAAATGCCATGCTTGCTAGACCTATAATAAAAAGATACAGTCACATCCTTCTCCTCTTCACCCTGTGGTCTCCATTGGTCCCTTTGCGAAATGGGGCATCTATTTCATGACATGTCACCCTCACTCGGTCGGGGGGCATGGATACATTATTGTAGTCGTCGATTACTTTACGAAATGGGCTGAGGCGATGCCGACATTTGACAACATTGGAAAGACCACAACATTATTCATTTTAAATCACATCATAGCTCGTTTTGGTGTTCCCCAAGCTATCATCATTGATCACGGTAGCCACTTTAGAAACTTCATGATGTTTGAACTTACTGAAAAGTTGGGTCTTCGCCATGAAAACTCAACGCCCTACTACCCACAAGCCAACGACCAGGTCAAAGCAATTAATAAATTTCTCATAACTATGCTCCGACGAATCATAGGGATTCACAAAACAGGTAGGCACACAATGTTTTTTTCGGCATTGTGGGCTTACCAGACATCCGTCAAGTCCGCTACTGGGTTTACACCTTTCCAGTTAGTCTATGGTTTGGAAGCCATTCTCCCGATTGAATGCGAGATACCCTCTTTAAAACTAGTTGTTGAACTCCTACCAAACACTTATGCTGAGGAAGAACGTCTATTATATCTTATGCGATTAGACGAAAATCAACGCGATGCTACCCTAGTCATAGAAGCTTTAAAAAAATGTGTCAAGGCCCAATACGACAAACATGTCAAGCCTCGTGTTTTCTCCGAAGGAGATCTCATTCTCCTCTATGAACAAGATCGAGATATGCTAGGAGCTAGAAAATTCAAAGCCATGTGGCGAGGTCCTTATATCGTTCGATGATTTTTGGAAAAAGGGGCTTATGAGTTAGTAGATTATGATGGTATCCCTTTGAGTGAACCCAGGAATGGGTTGTACTTGAAGAAGTACTATGCATAAAATCATCTATGCACGATTTCTTGTATTTTTATTGTATCATACTTCTTGTGTGTTACTGTAGCTTGCTTTTGTCGTTATTTGGTCTTTGCCCTTATGTGATGTTGTGTTTGATTTCTAGATGTCGGAGTCTTTGCTACCCTACATTGGCTTTGTTGATGGTGCTAGCCGTAGTACTCAGAACCTTGCTTTCGTTGCATGGTCAATTTACGCCCCTACAAACGAACTTGTCTCCTTATGAGGTGTGTGTCTCGGTCGTGCGACCAGCAATATTGCAGAGTATAGCGCTGTTATCGAATTGTTGATTGATGCTATCTCGCTTGGAATCCGTCATTTGGTTGTGTGACTTGATTCGCAGCTTGTAGTACTATAGTTAAGTAATGTCTACATTATTCGAATTCCTACTTTGTTACAGGTGTATTTACGAATTCGCCTCTTGGAATGTTATTTTGATTATATTGAATATCAACATATTCCTAGATGTCTAAATACATTAACTGATGCATTGGCTAACTATGTATTAGACAGACATTTTGGATCATTTATAAATCAATCACATCAATTTTCACATAACACACCATAAGCCGGTAGAAGCCGTATGTATATATAACGATCAAAAGAGTTTTTACAAAAAATTTATGTCCGAAGACCAAAATGTCAAAATCTGAATCTCATAGCTTCTACAAAATGATGTCATGGATGACGTTCATAGTAACACACGACTTCCCGGGCAACCCTACGGAGCCGTGGACCAATGGGCTCTGACACTCCTACTGTATGATGCTGATAATGTCGTGGAACCTCTCCAAGAGGCATGTCTGGAATATCTGTTGTCAAACCCTCTAGGTTTTGTTCCACCACTGCATAATCCTCAGCGTCCCATTCTGGCACTGGCGCCACCTCTCCTCATTGTTGAATGGGAGAAGTACCAGGAGGTTAGTAAGGTCCAAAATCTGTGTCATCAACAATGAATTTTGGATTTAGTCTTTAGACGAACATATAAAAAACATTTGCAAATGATAAAATTCACAAAAACATTTAAAAAGGAAAAATGTGTACTTCTTACCAAGTTCCCCCCACTGAGCACCCTCAAGAAGGACTAAGTCCGGATCTCCTTGGAAATCCAACCCGGCATAAGCATAATCGTCGACCATCAACATCTGTGGTCACAGCCAGTCGAAGAAGGTATCATCATACTTGATAATTGGTCCAGCTACATGCCGGGCCATGAGCTGACACCATCTTAGCATTCTTTGATCTGTGGTAGCCGATAAATCCCACTCAACCTGCAGCCTCAGTAAGGGAACCCTCTCAAGAAAGAAGGACACTAACAAAGACCCATACCCAAATTTCTTCAGGTCACCTCGTCTACATTTGGTCAACTTCTTTTTCATACTACGAAGCACAACATCTGCAAATTTAAAAACCTAAGTCTCAGTACACTCTATGGCATACTAAAAGTAACTCTGGAGAGCCATGTGAGGAGCAGAGTTCCCAGCCATACGAGCAATGGTGAACAAAATAGTGCGGAGGGTCAAATCCCGCACTCCCCAAATAACTATTTTCCCTTTCTTCCTCTCTACCTCTGGAGCACAGTGTAAGCGACAGTACTCACTCATGGGCAGCCCACCACCTCTGCTACCAGTCAGGCTCACGTGGTGACCATGTCGTGATAGTCCTGTCAAGAAGTAAATGTCCTCAATATCCAAGGACAATGTGTGAACCCCTACATGGAATACTTGTTGATCAGGATCCCACATATGCACAAGGTACTCTAATAACCTGATTTGGGTCCTCATGCCCAGGATACGAAAGTACTTCAGAAGACCATAGCTTCTCAAAGTGGAAATGGTGGGCGAATGATTTTTGGTAATGGAATTATCTTCTTCGTTCTCCCTTTCACGCCATTCCAGAACCATTGTGATGGCCAAATACCTGCATAAGAAGCAAAAGAAGAAGATTAATAACTCTATTCATAAATTGGTTTTCTTTCATTGAGCAAAACTTCAAAAAAAAATTATGCTTTGCGGTTCTCGCGGGTGCCTTTTAGGCACAGTGCGAGGTTCTCGCAGGCTATTATGGGCTCACCTGCGAGAATGACCCATTCTCACAGGTCCTGTGTAGCCCACCTGTGAGAATGGATGAGCGCCATACTAAACCCCAAAAAAAACTCAAAATGATAGTTTTTTCCCATGAAAATGAAAAAATTAAACCATGAAAAAGTAGAGGACAAAGTGCCTACTTCACTGCCACTGACGGTTCTTTGAATGGATGTTTGTAACTCCCGCAATCTGACGCCTAATTTCGAGGGTAAAAGAGGGGTTTTGGGGCTCAAATAGTGGTAAACTAAAAATGATATGGTAAAAAGAGTTTTACTTCTTTATATTTACTTTTACCATGTTATTGAATTTTTATTGATTAAAACCTAATCCCTAATGCCCTTTTGAGTGTAACTTTTGTAGGACTAATGATTTCGATGTTCATATACAGGGATGCGGACATATTTTTTCTTATTCATCGCATGTTTTGATTGTTTTTTTATGGTTTTTTTATAAAACCTCGAGCTTGGTCGTTGTCCGTTCTCACGCTCGAAAATACATGAGAACGCGATCAAGCATACTTTTATCACTTTTTCGGGCTCAACAAGGTTATACGAAAAAGGGACCCCCCTGGAGTCCTCTTTAAGCTCTTTTTAGACTCTCTAAACATGAAAAGATAGTCGAGCGACCTTGCTATTTTCACGCTCGATAAAGTATTTGAAGAAAGCGTTTGGTGGGTGATAATTTATCTATTTTTCGGTCTCATCAGACTATTTTACGAAAAAGGAACGGAGAGAGTTCTCTTTTAAGTGTTTTTCCAGACTCTATAATCATGAAAAACCTTCGAGTTTTCTATCTTTGGACTAGTTAAACAAACATCGATAGACCTGTAATGGGACCAAACCACTCCTTCCTAGGGTTCGTTAAACATACTCTGAAGCACTTATTCAAAGGATAAGCTTATATCAACAAGCATATGTTATCCTCCTCAAGCTTGCGTAAAAATAAAGAGGTACTCGCCAGAAATGGTGGGGAAAAATTTGGGAAAGGGATATGTTCTTATCTTCATATTGATTGGCAGTAAGCGTCACTCTTGAACATGACACCCCCTATTCATTATTTGAAGCCAGTTTAGGAAATCCATTTGTCTCTCATTCGATTTGCTACAAGGTCATACCCTGTGTCGTCTCTGAGTCAATGATGCCAAATCATTGGTCGTGTCATTCATATGTTCAAGAGAAGTTCATCTGAAACCTCTATTGAGTCGGCCATCTGCAGTTGTCCATTCTCTCTGTGTCGGCCTTCCCTTTGTCCAGTCCAACTTACATCATACTCTGTTTCACCTTCAAAATCTGTTACTCATTTCATGTCATTGATGGGGGATACATCAAGGTCCTCCTGTGACGATTTTTGTTCCGTCAACTTCAGCTCATTATCCAGAATCAAGACTTAGAAAATTTTTGGTACCTTGGAACCTGCATGCCTCAATGGCAGGTTTCCTCGCTCTCGACAGTGGGTTTACATCATTGGCCTCTAATCAAGAGATTCCATTGGATGTTCGACCTCAACTCATTCATTCACATTTGAAGGATTGTACTAGATTACCTTGGGAGTCATTGACATTAATGGTGATTTCCCTCGCACTTGTTAACGATTTAATCAATGATCGGTAATCAAGTGGTTTCTACCATGTTCGACTTCAACACATGTAATCACATGGTTAGATTCGTACTTTTGGGTGATGAGATTGAAGACCCTGGATATCATCTCTTTGTCCAGGTTGTGATGGAGTATGTATAATTTGTGACACATAGATCAACTGTGTATGTCTCGTGGCTATGTCATCTTAATTTGAATTTTCTCACATAGATCCACAATGTATTCCTGGTGGCTATGCTATATTTTGATGGCATGGATCCACAGTGTATGATTGGTGGCCATGACCTATGTCTATAATGTCATTTGTCTGTGATCTAAGTATGGGAATGCCTACCTCAAAATTAATATATATGATATTCTGCAGATGCTTGGTTGTTCGCAGGTTTCCGATTAGGTGTGCTCCTAGATTCCGACACACACATGCAGTTTACAAAGTCTTTCGGTTGTCACTGATTCCGGCCTCATACTTTGGGGGGCATTCTATTACCCATGATTTTGGTCATCATGATTGTGTATTGATGATGGTGTACTCAGGCTCCTCATAAGAACTTTTCCCTGAGAAAAGTAACATTCATCTCTTCCCAGAAAACTTACTTTTGAAGAGAGTTCACAGGTTGCTAATATCCTAGGGTACGAGAATGACCCATTCTTGCAGGCTACCTTCAGCTAGGGTGCGAACTTCTTGCACTGTGCTACATAGCTAGGGTGTGAACTTGTTCTAAAGCTTGGAAAAAGATGACGTCTCAATGGTTCTAGAAGGGAATCTTCTAGAAGAATGGGTTCGCATTCGAATGGTTATTCTTTTACTAGTTTACCTGATATTGTGGGATCATTCTTATCCAAGTAACCATCTCATTCTCTCCTATATATTGATGGAATTCTCATGGAAAAGGTTAATCAAGATTCATTGGAGAATTGGTGAAAGAATTGTGTGAAGGACTTAGCTTGAACAGGAGCTTGTCAGCTTGAATACCCTAGCAAGTCTATTAAGAGAGATTTGATATTCTTCATGAAAGGATCGAGCAAGTGTGTGTGTTGGATCCAAGAGCCACCGAAAGGAAGCTTGCGACATCAAGGCGATCAGGTTGTAATCTTCTACTTTCAATTAATATGATACAGTGGCATGTCCTTTTCCCATAAAGTCATTCTCACTTTATTGTGTAATTCCTTGATCATACACATAAGTTGACAGTTGAATATATTTTGCTCTCTTCTCTTGACAGTTGAATAGATCTGTTAATGTCCGCACCTACCAATTAGTCTGATAACCACTATAGTAGGTGAATTTATTGGGAAACCTCCAACAGCGTGTAAATTCCACTGATTTTCTTACAAATTTTTAATTTTTGCAATTTTTGGAGGTATATGTGGGTTTTTTAGTGTGTAGCAAGCGTCTTTACGTGGGTTTTCTATCATGCAGCAAGAGTATGTATGCGGGAAGTAGTGTTGCAGGGCACGTACATGCTCTAAAATTGGTTTTTTAAGTAGATCTCCTCGGCAGTGATTTGGAAAATTATGCAAGTAAGATGGACAATGCCATGTATGCATGAGTAGGGAATTTTAGGGCTATAACATACTTCAAAATCAAACACAACAGCAATAGATAACATAAATCTAATAGAAGTTAACTTGGAAATAGGAGAAAAAATCTCACCAAAATCAATTCCCTCTACCTGGGAATAACCCTTTGCTACTAACCAAGCTTTGTATTTCCCCACTTTGCCTTCTTCATTTAGCTTCTTTTTAAATACCCATTTGTTGTCAATGGGATTTCTTCTAGTTCGAAACTCCATTAGATCCCAAGCCTCATTCTTATTTGAGGATGTCATTTCTTCAACCATGGTCATTTTCCAGAGTTTTCCATCCTCTGAATCCACTGCCTCCCTAACAGTTCTAGGATCATCATCAGTAATAGACAAATCAAAATTTGAACGAAAATCATATGGAGTATACCTTTTTGGTAGCCTTTTTCCCACACCGATCTCCTCAATACTGGATTATGGGGATCTTCTTCTTCTGATTCTTGTTCTTCTGTAGAGTCTGATTCATCATCCTTTGGCTCAAACTCTATTTTCTCCAGTACTTCCTTACTTGGTAGTACTTCCTATTTAAAAACATCCTTTATTTCTCTAAATACCACATCTCTTCTATACACAACCTTCTTAGTTTATGGGTTCCAAATATTATAAACTTTGATACCATCTTTATACCTAATAAAGATACACTTTTCATCCTTCTTATCTAGCTTATCTTTATTTTCCTTTGGAACATGAACATAGGCCTCACAACCAAATACCTTGAGATGTGCAAGAGAAGGTTTCTTACTAGTCCATACCTCTTGTGGATTCTTTTCACCCATTGTTGATGAGGGTGATCTATTGACCAGGTAACACTCAGTACCCACTGCCTCTTCCAATAATTCTTTCCCTAACCCGACACCACTGAGCATGCACCTTTCTTTTTCCATCAACATTCGATTCATCCTTTCTGAAACTCCATTCTGTTGAGGTGTATATGGAGTAGTATTTTGTCTTGCTATACTGCACTTCTTACATAATTCTTCAAATTCATTCCCAAAAAACTCTCCACCATTATCTGTCCTCAACACCTTAATTATTTTCTCTGTTTGATACTCAACAGGATCCTTAAACTCTTTAAACATGTCAAAGACTTTAGATTTATTCCTGAGGAAATATATCCAAGTATTCCTTGAGAAGTCATCTATAAATGAGACACAGTACACATGTTTTCCCAATGATGGAACTAACATAGGTCCAAACACATCATTGTGCACTATCTATTAAATTCCTTCTGCCCTCGCTGCATTAGAGGGGAATCTTACCCGATTTTGCATCCCATTTATGCAATGTTCATAGAAATCAAAATCCAAGGAGAAGTTAGACATACCTTCAACCATACCTTTACCATGTAGTAGTATAATACTCTTCTCTCCGATATTCCATAGTCTTTGATGCCACAACATAACCTTTTCTCCAGAGACTATAGGAGTTTTTCTTCTTTTGCTCGAATATCAAGAACAATGGAACTATTGCACCCATTACTAATAGTGCTTCCTTGTAGCTTATATAGATACATTCCAATCTGAACTCCCTTTAGCAACACCATTTCTCCTCGAACCATCCTGTAGGTTTCTTTTTCAAATACCATTTTTACCGATACATCATCCATTTTTCTTACAAAAATCAAATTTCTAGCCAATCCTGGGATGTGCATAACACCTAGAAGTGTTATAATCCTACCGTATGTGAGCCTCAACTTGATTTTTCCTCATCCTATGATTTTGGTTATCGATTCATCACCTAGGAAAACATTACCTCCATCATACCTTTCATATTCATAGAACCACTCCTTGTGGGGATTCATATGAAATGATGCACCCAAGTCAACCAAACATGCCTTAATATCTACATGTGTGCTTGAAGAAGCCAAGTACACATCTCCTCCTTATTCCTTGGAGGTATTTTCTTTTGTAAAGGGAGAACCTTCAAATCCCTTCACTTTCTCAACGCTTTTGGATATACATTCCTTCTTGAAGTGCTCTTATTTTTAACATCTCCAACATACCTTTACAAACTTTTCAGGAGATTTAAATCTACCCTTAGACTTAGATATCCCACTCGAGGACTTAGATCTATTTCTATCCTAGGAGCGTCCTCTTGCAAATAATTCATTTGTTCTCTATCCTTCCATGTTCTTTCGTCTCATCTCCTCTGACAACAAGGATGAGACCACATCATCGAAACTCAAGGTAGTTGTATTACTACCTATGGCCATAACCAGACTATCCCATGAGTCTAGTAAAGAGAAAAGTAAACTAATACACTTATCTTCATCTGAAATTTTTATCTCAACAGATAAAAACTAACTTACCACAGTGTTGAAGGCATTCAAATGCTCTGTCATAGAGTCTCCATCTCTCATCCTCAGGTTATATAGTTTTTTCCGCATGAATAATCTATTTACTAGGGACTTAGAGTGATACAAGTTCCTTGTTGGGCCCTTTGTTTTGTTGTTATAATTTGTGCAAGGGATGATGCAGTTCCAATTTTGGTCAAACAAAAGTTGCGCAAGTCATAGAGGAGCGGGACAACAGAACAAGGAAATAAAATGAAAATGGTTGGAAGGAAGGACAACGCAACACCAACATGGAGAAAGAATTTACAACAGAACAAGAACAAGAAAGCATGTGAAGTATCAAACCCAGAAATCCCAGTTGGCTTATATATATGGGATGAATAGGATTGTAAACGGTTGATTTTATTGTTTGTTGATTTTGGGTTGGTGTCGATTATGATTATTAATTGTAGGTTGTTGGAAGGCCTTTGAATTTTGTATTATTTTCCATTTTGGGTAGATGTTAGCTATGATTCTAGAGTCTGGGTTTCGGAACCAGACCAAGTCTGTAAAGAGTCATGTCCTTTTGTATTAGTGAAAGAGAAAGGGTTTTGGGTTAACCTTCTCTCTCAGTAATAGAGTTTGTTGTTAATCTTTTGCATGCCCGAGTTGTGTCTGTATATGAGCATAGTGTTATGTAATGGAGAAGAACCTTACAAAGTTAATACAAAGAGAGATTCAAATTTTGAAATTACTGTGCCTGTTTAGCTTCATATTGTCTTGAATATTGTTTCATGTTATCTTTATGTTAGATATGATTAATGGGGTATAGTTTCTTTATGGATGCAACACAACTCTGTTTTCTTTAATCTGAGTTAGGAATGCTTACACAATTCTGAGTTTAATTTATCTTGCACAAGACTACAAAGATCATAAGACTGTATGGATTTTTCTAGGAATTCTTCTTACCCTTCCATATTTTCCTTGTCTTTCTTGCACTTTAGGTGAGACTTATTCCCTTCAAGGAATATGAAAATTCCAGTTCTCTAGACTACCTCGGTACCTTTTGTTGGTAACCTGAGAAGGACCCTGGTCTGATCAATTCCACACCAATAAAATGGTTTCATTGCGAGGACTTGTTTCAAGAGGGAACCTATAGGGAGAATGCTTCCACGGATCCACCAATCTGATATTAACCAGTGGTGGGAGAAAAATTGTGATGCCTTCATAGGGAAAGAAGCAGAGTTGCAAGGTAAATATGTGAAAGATACAAGAGAGGTTATTTTTTACTTAGAAAGATCAAGCGACCAGTACAAGATATTTTGGGTTAAAGTTCTGGAAGAACTATTCCATTGGATAAAAAGGCTTCAAGAAGCTCTGGAATTCCAAGAATGAGTCAAGAAAACATGGACTTGGGATACAAATAATATTGCAATTCTTCATCGGCTAGATCATCCGATAACACGAGCAATTGATTTATGGGTCAATACGACTCTACAAGGATACATTATCGAGTTTTCAACTGAGAACCACCAATCCTTTTCAATGAAAGAAGCATATTTCAAGAAAGATGCATGGGGAAGGATACTGAGAGAAATTCCCCTGTGGATTAAGGTATTATTGATGGAGGAGGGGATGCTGACCATCTCCCCAACTAAGATGAAAAACTAAACACCCACGCTTGGGGTGGGGTGACTTTGGGGTGGGATCATGGCCTGAGAAAGGAGAGAGATTTCTTTGATAAATGGGGGAGCAACAAGAAATGTACGCAAGGAACAAGTGAGCTTTGAAAAGAGCCACCATAGTTGATAAGTGATGGCACAGTAAGATAAAGAAAGCAGTGAAGCAGTCCAAGGTGTTGAGGAAAGAACTCGGACCAGGAGAAGTCGATGGAGGAAAGGAGGAAGAGTTGCGGAAGATGAGAAGACAGGAAATATTGGTCAGTAAAAGACTAAGTAAGAGAGAAGTGTAGAGATAAAGAAGTCCCCAAGAGGGTGGATAAGAATAATAATGTGTATAAGCAAGGGAATATCAAGACGACACGAATCTTGTATAAGAAAGAGAAGATTCATCCCTGATACCAGGAAATATCAGGAGCTTGGTCGAAGAGACCACTCTAGAGGATGAGAACGAGACCCCCCAGATCAAAAAAACCCACCCAAAATCTAGTGGAATCAACCTCGAATCACCCATCCCCCAAGTTTCTTATATACCAATGGTAAATTCTATACTACCTTCTTATGTTATTCCTATTTCAATTCAGTCAGTTAGTCAGGCACAACCGGTGAGTATGAATACTAGGAGGATATTGGGATACCCTAGTAGATCGCAACCAAGACTGTTAGGGTTTAATTTGATAGGAGAAATAAGATCAGAAATGACTGGAAATGTGGGAGGCTTGATCACTCAATACCTAGAATTTTAGGGTAAAGGAGACGAGGATGTTGAGCAGCATTGGTTTTTGTGTGAAGCAATTTGGAGGTCTAGAGGGACTCTAGATGCAAATAAATTGGTTGAATTCCATACTACCTTGAGAGGTCGTGCTCTCAAATGGTACATGAAGGCTATTGAGCTAGGAGGAGTGCAAGGATAGGCATTCACACTTGGCCAATTTTGGACAAAATTCATAGCAAAGTTTAAGCTGCCTCAGTCAGAACAACAAGCTATGTCTAAGTTGCGTGAGATTCAATAGAGGGAAGGAGAATCAACTTGGGAGTATAGTCGGAACTTTAAGGATTCCATTGGGAGGTTAGTGCATCCAATTCATGAAGATCACTAGAGAGAATGGTATATCCATGGATTGTTTCCCCTGACACGAATTTCGCTAACTCCTTGACAGATGCCTTGGAACAATCGATGAAGATTGAATCCATGGTTGGATATCTAGGGAGCCTAAGGGTGACTAGACCGCCAATAGATCCAAATTTAGCGCAATTACAGGGAAAAATATCGGCACTAACAGAGAAGATTCAAGAGTTGACAATACCCAGACCAGGATGAACACAAGTCTAGTGTACCAAATTCTACACAAAGGGTCATCTGGCGAATGAATTTCCACATATGAGGGGAATGGGACCTCCTCATAATCCAATGGGACCCTCATCAATACCCACGGGAGGAGTTTTACATGTATCTGCCAACTCACCATTCCATAACCCAACCCATATCATGCCTTTCAAGGTAATCAAGTATCATTGTCAGCTGAGTATTGCGAGATCTTTTGAATTCATGGGCATGCACCAAGAAAATGCCCTATTATTCAAAAGTATTCTATAGTACTGAATATTGTACATTGTGATTTTTGTGCATATACCATGCATGCTATGAATCAGTGTAGAGCATTGAATGCACTTGTGGACAGATTGGATCGAACATCATTCAGGGTGAATGAAACCCCTCAAGGATCGGGAAGGGGCCAAGGAGGTTGAGCTAGAGGAGACTTCAGAGGAGGAAGAACTGGGGGAATAGGACCAATTAGATGCTACAAATGTGATGAGAAATTTCACATGGATAGGGATTGTCTTCAATGAAGATGACCATGGTGCTCACACTACGGAACCAATGGGCACACAACTGAATAATGACCATAGCTAATTGTGAAATTGTAAGATAGGGAACGTTAAAGAAGAGCCAAATTTATCAGTTTAGAGGTAAAGAGGGTCATCAAAGGATAGCTACCCAAGATTAATATTGTTACTTGAGGGGGAGCAAAGACTGGCGCAGATGCTGAGAATTTTCCTAAGATCCATAAAGTGGCACCTAAGGAGGACAGGTATAACCTTTTGAAACATAATTTATTCTTTAAAAATGCAATAGAAGTATTCCAGATTATGCATGGCCATGAAATAGAACAAATCCCCCCTCATACCACCATTTATCCTGACATTTCACAATTCCCTAACTCACCCCCTGCACCCTAAAACCCCATAATCCCAATGAAACAACTTGAGCAATCGCAAAATGTAGTTGACCTTTGGTTTTAGTTATTTTCTAATATTCTTGGGAATGACCAGCTGACATAAAAGTTGTGCAATTCCCTATATCTAGTCCTAGGAATGAAGGAATCTCCAGGAGATATAATAATGACTAATCTCCCTGAGAAGAACACTCAAAGAGTGCAAGGAAGGAAAATACAGTCTGGGAAAGAGCTTATACTAGCAACCCAGCTAGATGAGATTGATATTAAGGATGTTATGTTAGATATAGGATCTGATGTTAACATATTTCCTAAAAATACTTAGTAAGATTTAGGGAAACCACAGTTGATATATTCCCCAATGCAATTGAGAATGGCCAATCAGTATTGCATTTTCCCAATAGAAAGGTTGGAGAATGTGGAGATAGATGTTGTGGGAGTAAAAAATGTAGTTGATTTTGAGGTGATCAAAATCATGGGGGATAAGGACCCTTATCCTGCACTACTTGGTATTGATTGGGTTTATGATAACTATGTTGTTATTGACCTAAAGAGATATACTATGACATTTGAAGCAGACAAAATAAAATTAGTTCAGCCCTTGGATTTGTATGTAGGCCCTCGGTACACGGAGCCAACTATCAAAAATATGGAAGGAGAGGATCTAGATCATTTATACATAGTAACAACAGGGAAGAGAGCAAACTACATCAATCCTACGGCCGATGGATCAGTAAGTTGGAGGAGCATACAATCGACGGATGGAGATTTAGAACTAGCATTTAACAGTTGGCAACTGGGTGCATATGAAAGATTTTCAAGATGATGTGCAACTGTCAGATAAACAAGATGGGATAGAACCAAGGTCAGAGAACATTTGACATATAATGGTACCTCATACCTTGGCAGTTTTCTGGTTAGCATGGAAGAAAATATAGCAGAAGATCAAAGGATCGTATTTTTGGACTTAGTCCTGGAAGACACCCCTGCTAGGTGGTGGGTTGGTCACAAAGTAGTAATTAATAACTGGGAGGATGTGAATCTTGCTATCCAGTGTCGATTTCAAAACAAGGAACAACTGAAAATCAGATATGCAGAAGGATTTTCGAGCTGCGCAATTGTTCGATGGACAGTCTGATCCTAAAACACATATCGAACAATGTGTAAGACAGTGGAAAGTTGAGGAAGTACCATCTCACTTGTGGGTTCAAGTATTTTCCCATTCACTAGGTCTGATACCAAAATCCTGGTACATCCATGAAGAGACCAGAAAGCAGACCAACAGTTGGAAAATTTTAGTAGACCAATTTTGCAAGGATTTTGCTTTCACAAGTAAGTACCCTAAGCTTAAGATAGTCCTGCAAAGAATTAAAGAAATGATTTCTACCGATGTTTGTAAATGGAAATCATACCCAATGGTATGTGCCAAGAATATTCAAGTGCTTTGGTCTAGCCTTCACTTGGACACAGACAAGACACTCATAGAATGCTACAAAATCAAGAAGGATTTGGGAGACCCTAATGAGTTAGAAGAACTAAGAAATTTATCCATTGAGGAAACAAAAGGAAGTAGAGAATTCCAGAACATGTTGCCCATTCATACTGATAGCTCTTATAACCATCCATTGAAGTTGCGAAAATTCAACATAGGAGCTACCAAGCAACCCAAAATAGTTGTTGTAGGAGATTACTAGGATGAGCAGACTAGCTAGGAACTACATAACCTGTTGTGGGAGTATGAGGACTTATTCCCAAAGACATTTTCAGAGATAAAAGGGATAAAAGGATCTATGGGAGAGATTAATATTGAACTAAAACTAGGATCAAAACCTGTAAGGAATAGGCCATATCGTATTAACCCCAGGGTGAAGGAGAAGGTTAAAATGGAAATAGAAAAGATGCTTGAGGCCAAACTAATCTTTCCAGTTGAAGAAGCAGAGTGGGTTAGCCCCATAGTTATCCAAAGAAATAAAGGTACGGAGGACATCAGGGTATGTGTAGACTACAGAATCCTTAACTCTGCCTGTGTGCATGACCCTTTTCCCACACCTTTTACTAATGAGGTATTAGAACAAGTTGCAGGAAAATAGTCTTACTCATTTACGGATGGATTTTTTGGGTATCACCAAGTGAGAATTACCAAAGAAGACAAAAAGAAGACCACATTCATAACAAAATGGGGGTCATTTTCATATAATGTGATGCCCTTCGATTTAAAGAATGCACCTGCATTTTCTTCCCGAATTGTGATAGTAGCCTTCCAAGAATTCATTCACAAATTTATTGAAGTTTATATAGATGACTAGACGATGTATAGTCTGTTGAAAGAACACATGGCACTACTATGGCTAATTCTTGATCGATGTAGATATTTGCAGATATCTTTAAACCTCAGAAAGTGTATGTGCCACATAGAAAAATGTTAGGCCACATAGTATGTCGAGAAGGAGTGTTGGTAGAACCAGCCAAGGTTGAGGTTATTTTGAATATGCCACCTCCTATGAGAACTAAGAAGTTGCGCTCAACGCTGGGGCACACAGGGTAATATCACAAGTTCATCAAAAGGTATGTGATTATCACTGCACCCCTGGAAAATTTAGTCAAGAAGTCTGAATTGTTCCAGTGGACATGAGAGTGTGATTGAGCGTTTGACATCCTGAAGGAAAATCTCAACACAAAACCTATTTTTATATTTCCAAATTGGGAAAAGGAATTTCATGTACAAGTGGATGCATCAAGTATTTCCCTGGGAGCCATCTTGGTGCAACCAGGAGATGGAAATACGAATCATCTCATCTATTTTTCTAGTAGGAAGCTATCACAAGCTAAACGAAACTATACAACCATAGAAAGGGAGGGTTTGGTTATGATTTATGCTCTACAAAAGTTTAGACATTATTTGTTAGGATCTCATTTTAAATTTTTCACTGATCATTCTGCGTTAAAATATCTAGTTAACAAGCATGTCTTGGAAGGACAATTTTTTCAATGGTTGTTATTGTTTCAGGAATTTTCTTTTGAGGTGATCATCAAACCTGGAAGATGCAACATGGGTCTTGATCACTTGTACAAATTAGAGTCAGGGGAGAAAGGCAGATCAATTGTTGATCAACTCCCGGATGTAGACCTGTTCCAAGTTGAGGCAGTACGAGAATACCTAGAAGACATAGCAGTCTTCCCGAGTATAGGGGCCTGGCCATAAACGTACTCTAAAACTCAAAAACATTATATGGTGTTTAGAGTAGAGGACTATCAATTGATCACGGGAAAATTGTATAAGTTGGGCCTAGACAATATCCTCATGAGATGCATTTTGGACCATGAAAGACAAGATATCCTCTAGGAGTGCCACAGTGAAGTTACGGGAGGCCATGTTGGAGGAAAGGTCATTGCATAGAAATTCCTCCAAGATGGATTACTGTGGGCCACGCTCTTCAAGGATGCAAAGGAGTATGCTAGATCTTGCGATGTTTTCAAGATAGTAGGAAAGCCATCAAGACGAGACGAATTGACTCTTCAACTAGTTCGAGCTCTACAAGCATTCGAGAAGTGGGTGATTGATTTTATTGGACCGATCAACCCCATAAATAAGCACTCAAAGGCCAGGTATATTATCACCACAACTGATTACCTGACACGATGGGAAAAGGTGGCAGTTGTTTAGGATTGTTCAACTGATACCACTGCCAGGTTTATTTTTGAAAACATTATCACTTGGTTTGGATATCCTACGAGTCTGACTAGTGATCAAGGCAGTCATTTTATCAGTAGTACAATAGAAAATATTACAATAGAGTTCTTAATCCAACATCATAAAAGCATCCCCTACCATCCACAAGACAATGGCACAGTAGAGGCGTTTAACAAGATTCTGTAAAAGGGTTTGATGAAGGTTTGTTGCACAAATAGGGAAGATTGGGATGATAGATTCCCAACAATTTTATGGGCTTACAGGATGACCACGAAGAAGTTCCACAAGTGTACTCCATTTCAGCTAGTATATGGGAAAGAGGTTGTGCTACCGGCATAATTCATTACCCCTAGTCTATACATCGCACAGGTTACACATATGTCAAAGGATGAATTAGTCACGTAGAGGGTTATGGAGTTGCAAGAACTTGATGAGACCAGATGTTTAGTAGACTTTCATCAATCAGTTGAGAAAGCCAAGCAGAAGGCTTAGCGCGACAGGCACATTAAGGCCAAAACATTTGCGCAAGGAGATAAGGTCCTACTTTATGATAGTCGATACTAGAAACATCCAAGCAAGTTGTGCATGCATTGGTTGGGCCCATTTATAGTTGCGGAGATCTGACACTCTAGAGCCATTAGACTTGTGCAAATGAATGGTATACTTCGAGAAGGATGGGTGAATGACGCTCACCTGAAACCCTATATTTCTCAGGACTGAGCTAAAGGACTATTGCTCTAGTCCAAAGGAGCATCTATACTTGTTAGATTTGAATTTATGAAATTTATTTAAATTCAAGTTAATAAAGTCGGAGTGTGCATTGTTACGCCATGACATGTATTTCATTTTTTTACATCTAAGTATTAATTTGGTGTAAAACTTCTTACTCAGCAGAATAGGATCATAAGATCCATGAATCCATTAAAGACAGCCATTAAATATGACGGGGACCCCATTGTGGTTGGAGGGAGAGAAAATATAAACACAATCCTAGTCCATGTGCCACATGCACCACTCCAGTCATAGCCTTTATGATTGCTACAGTAACTCGTCCAAACTATGTTAGACCATAAAGTCGCGATACGCGAAGATGTCATTGTTATTCGCTCCAGGATTCTCAACCATTCAAATGGTAAGGCCTGAAGTCGGCCACATCCATGTCCAACTTGTTCAGTAAATGTCAGAATCCCCCAATAGATTTACCCCATTAAACAGTCACGTCAGACACCTCAGCTCCAGGTTGTGCCTATAGGGTTAATCATGAGTGGTCTAGGAGTAGTGACAGAGCCTGCCAGCTGGCCTAAGTATAAGGTTTTGTGAACTCAACGTAAGACTTATTGTTTTCCATTTTGTAATTGAGATTTCTAAAATTGTCATAGAGCATGCAAATTCTCTTCATCATGACCCTGAATCTTAGTATAGTTGGTTTAAGTTTCTTAGTAGTCTAGAGTAGCAATTCCGAGAGCTATAGGAAGCTGAAGTTCACTCTCCAAATAATTAGTTCCAGAAGAGCCGTGTGACCCCCGGGTTCAGGTCGGGGGCGACCTCAAAGGGAAGGTCGAGCAAGTGAAGCTCCTCGACCTCAACCTGATAGACCAGATGTTATTCCAAAAAATGAACATTGACGTGTTCTGTAATGTGGCCCCATATGATATGGGAAGGATGCAGTTCGTATCAAATACAAATTTTATCAACCTCTTTAACTCCACAATAATGAATCTCCAAGACTTTCCAGTCTTTGTCACTACCGGAGAGGTTGTGCAGTGTACCAAGTTCCTCACCATTCGGTCCAACTTATCCCATAACTCCTTGGTCATAGCTTCCCCTGACACATTCAGTGATACTGAATCTGACAAACACATTCAGATTGTGCTCTTCACCTTCCGATCCAACTTTTCCTAGCCATCTACTGACGTTCCTATAGGTGGATTACCTGGATCCACCGCAACCCATTGATATTTGTCTACCAACATATCTTCCATCTTGATCTTCCACATCTCAAAACTTTTCCCATTAAATTTCTCGATCTCTATTTTTGAAACCATTTCTCTTCACTTGGAGAATCAATACCATAAATCTCCCACTGTAAAAAGGCTTATCACAGTCCCGAGCCAAACTCCTGACCATAAATATGTCCCCCTGAAGAAAATAATTGCTTTGATACCAAATGTAGATTCTAACCTTGTACAATATTTTACTGCAAATAGATTTTTAATAAAAGAACAAAAAATATACAATGGAAAATACACAAATTAAACAAAGATTTTTCCCCTGGAAACCCAAATCGGGAAAACCAACATATTATATATTCATTCTCATCATACATTGTTTACAATACAATATACATATAGGATCCAACGGAATCCAAAAACCTAATCCAATGACCTGGATTAGTCAACAAACCTAATTCCTTAACCAGAAATAGAAAACCATTGGCAAAAAACCATGTGCCGAAAAACCGCCCAAAAATGGACATGAAAATTGAGGACTACCCAAAAATGGACACGAAAATCGAGGAAAAAATAATATAACACATATCCAACAGATGGGATGGGTGTAGAAATGCTTGGAAAACTAATGGATGGAAATGATGACACAGTTGGTGTCCCCGGGATCAAGGGACCTATATAAAATGGTATGGACAATGTAGGTCTAATGGAGATAAGGGGTGGTAATGTGGACATCACCAAGATGCCCCCTAGGGGATTTCCTCCAGTCCCACTTGATGATGGTATCATAGGCTCAACTACACTAGATGAAACATTGAGTCTCGACATGGTGGGAGGATGACTAAAAAAAGATAAAGGATCACTAAAAATTTCCCTTGCTTCGACAAGTATAGGTGTGTCTCGCTCAGTCAAAGGAGGATTAAAATTTGTTGGAGGACCTTCATCTACCACTTCTACTTCGACCAAACCGATATCGTCAAACCAAAGATAAAACCCTTTGAATTCTTTATCACCTATCGTGTGCCTCTTTAGAGGAGGTTGCACCTCTGTAATAGGCTCAAGTCCTCGTAGTCGATGGGACCAATGCTATGATTCAGCCACAGTGAATGTAATAAGTGAAATCCCAAAAAAAAATCAACCTAAGGATGACCTAGAATAAGACTCAAAGAGCACACCCCTAATCAATCTAGGCTAACAACAAGTAAACTAATTCTCTCAGGGGCCTTTCGAAAAACAAACCTATGGGGGATATGAAGCACCCATGAGATTGGCTAGCGAAGGTTACAAATAATTCAAGAAAACAATTATTCATATCAAATGATTTAGATCTAAAACCAAAGGGGCTATAGGAAATTGGAAATGATATTATATCACCTCACTGTAATGTTTGTACCAAGATCTCACCAAAAACTCACCTAGAAGTTTAGATCTAGTAATGAGAAATAGTCACACACAGACAACTAATACAACAAATGAAAAAAACCACTATATCTCTTTAGATCTATTGGGCATTTTTCCCAACTTCACTGAAAATATCAGATAGAAAGACAACCTATCCAAGAAATGGAAGAAATCTACACAAATACACTCAACAAACCACTTGAAAACAAAATATGTGACAAAATAATTTAAACAGAGGCAATAGCAAATTAGAACAAATCACTAAAAAACATTTTTTGTCAAAGGACAAAACTAATCTCAAAGGCTTGGGTTTTTCTCTGCAATTCTACAAATTTCACAGGTCATCGTGGGACAAGACCTACTCAACGAAGAAATTTTGTTTTCTAGGAGATAATGGAACTATTCCAAATCTATCAGATATGATTGATCTGGGCTTTGGAGTAATAAATGGAAGAAAATAAAAAGAAAATCTCCATCATGAAGATGAAAGGATTGACAAAGAGACTCAAACTAGAGAAGAATTATCTACCCAGTATGGTCTCCAATTATGTTATGGGACAAAATCTCATAGGGATCCTACTAAATACACAACAAAATCTCCCTAGGACCAACCCAGTGATCCTAGATAGAAAGGGGTTTATAATTCCATGGTTTTTTCTATGGGGAAAATGTTATAAAAACAGGATCGTGGAGCAATAAAATAAAACAAATATGGAAACAAAACACAAAAGATACACAATACAAGAGAGACATGGATTTACGTGGTTCACCCAATGTGGGCTACGTCCACAAGAGAAATTTCCAGGTCCTTCCTTTATTATTATCCAGCAAATGAAGGGATACAGCCTATAGAAAAACCCATTGTAACTTCCTCTTCTTTCTCTCACAGTCTCCTCTCTCAGAATACAATATTCACCATCAATCATAGCCGCAATACATTTCACTCATAAAAGAGGGTTTCCTTCTAAGGCAAAAACCCTAACATAATCTCTACCGTTAGATCTGTGACCTTATAATGAACGGTCCAGATTTATAATGAAATTACAATATACATTTACAAGGCAATTTTTCCTTCAGGGGTCCGCTTGCCCCCAGACCCCCCAGCCGAGGGGATAGCCCCCCCGGACCCCGCAGAGGGGGTACCCCCCCTCTGCACTCCCTCGCGTGGAAGAGTGTACATACTTCTAGGGTGAAAATAATTCATGGGGTATAAACACGGCTAAAAGTAAAAGACATCTGAATCAGGAAGACAATCAAGCTCCACAACCAACAATCTCCCACTTGGAGACTGATCTCAACAAATCCACCACTGTTGTATATGTTGGACTCTAAACCTTCTTAGACCTGGCAAATTTCTCATCTTCATCTTCATTCTTGAAGACCAACTGAAACTGAGAAGGAACTCAGTTTCTCCCTAGTTACTCCCTTTGTTAACATGTCTGCAAGATTCTAGCTAGTGTGTATCTTTTCCAACTTCAAAGGTCCATCTTCCAAGATGGATCGTATGAAGTGGTACCTCAACTGTATATGCTTAGTCTTCGAATGGAAGGTTGAGTTCTTTGCAAGGTGAATGGCACTCTGAATGTCACAGTACAACCTGTTGTTCTCCTACTTCTTTCCCAATTCCTCCATAAACCTCTGTAACCAAATCATCTCTTTACTAGCCTCTATAGCAGCAACATACTTTGCCTCTGTTGTTGAAAGTGCAACAACCTTTTGCAGTTTAAAAATCCAACTTATTGTTGTTCCACCTATAGTAAAAACATACCCTGTGGTGCTCCTCCTACTGTCTTTATCACCTGCCATATCTGAATCAACATATCCCTGTAGAAAAGTGTCTGAACCTCCAAAACATAATGCATGAGTAGTAGTACCTCTCAAATACCTAAGAATCCACTTTATTGCCTCCCAATGTTCTTTACTTGGATTGTTCATATACCTGCTCACAACTCCCACTACATGTGCAATATCTGGTCTTGTGCAAACCATTGCATACATCAAGCTACCAACTGCTGATGAATAAGGGACCCTAGACATGTATTCTATATCCTCCTGTGTCTTGGGACACATTTCCTTAGTTAATTTGAAATGGTTGGCCAAAGGTGTACTAACTGGTTTTGCATTCTTCATTCTAAACCTCTCCAACACCTTCTCTGTGTACACACCCTGAGATAATGTCAATTTGCGATTTTTTCTGTCTCTTGTTATTCTCATGCCAAGGATTTTCTTTGCAGCACCCAAATCCTTCATCGCAAATGAATTGGATAATTTCTTCTTGAGCACATTTATATCCTGCATATTAGAC
>ML805333.1:573216-605283 GCA_009831015.1 Picea engelmannii
TTTATACGTATTATTTTTGTTTATTGTTCATTTTATTAAATTAAAAAATCAATTTAACTGATGTTGTTGTTTTTATCATTAATTTTTATGATTTAATTGAAATTATTGTTTTTATTATTTTATTTTATGAATGACTAAATCCACGTTATTCACAAAACACATTTAAACTATATTTAATTATAGAATATATATTTTATATAAAAATTAACATAATTCTTTTTAATTAAAATTAAAAATGATCATAATCTATATGATTGAGACGCTAGCTTCCCCTTTCACTACATCAATTGGGTCCCAAATCCTTGTGACAAAATCATCTCGCTTATACATCCTTAAGAGAAACATTAACATTTTTTTAATTTTAATAGTACAAATCCTAAGTTTTATATTCGTATTATGTGATTAAATTTTTTTATCTATAAAAGATAAATTATCATTTACATATTGTTTTATTTAATTATCATTTAAATATTGTTTTATTTATAGAATCTATGTTCTTCTTGGTATTTTTTTTTTTATAAATATTTTTATATATTATTTTAGATTTATTTTTTATAAATATTTTTATATAATTTATTAATAATTTAAAGAAAAATGAAAAATGAAATGGTGTAAAAAAACTTTTTTTTTGTAAATAAAAAGTGGAACCTATTATATTAAGCTTTCAAAAAGATAGACATCTGTCATGCATAGGCCAGCTGTCCTGCCTATACAAGAAACCAGGACAGTTGGCTTGTCCACTGTAGCAGCAAAATTAGGCGTAGTGTTTCGCCACCCTGCCCGAAGGAAACCGGGGATTTTGTTCAGTATGCTCAACAGTAAAAGAAAAACTATGCTAGAGCTAATTAAACTAGGAACTAGAGAGTTGCAGCTCTGATACACAGTAACTGAAAAGAGCATGGAACCATAAGGAAGACCATAACCTATTCAGTCGAAATTGTCGCCATTGACAGGGAGAACGAAGGGTTGTGCGCAAGTGGGACATTGGCACCGTGGAGTAGCTTTGGAGTAGGCCGCGTACAACATATCTAGGCTCTGGCTGACTTGCACAGTTCTGAAGACTTGATCGTCCACGAGGCTGCGCACTTCAAAGATCAGCTTGAGGTGTTCGGGATGCAGGAACGGCGACGAAGGTGGCGAATTCCTTTCAGTCTCCGCTCCTTCTCGACTCGGCTCTGTCCCCTGCTGCTGCGTGCCAGTGCTTCGTTCCGGCTGCATCTCTTCCGCTACCCTTGCCTTGTAATCCGACGGTGTCCCCCGCGTCTGCTCCCCAGCAATGGAATCCGGTGGCTCCTCCTCCACAGGGTAGGCCGTGTAAGTGACACTCAGAGCAATGGCGGCCTCTGGAGAGTTGCCCAAATTGGGTGCAATTGGCGTGTGTCCGAAGTTCATCGGAGGATCCCAGTTGTCCGGGACAACAAACATCCGGCTCTCGGAAAAATCTGAAGGAAGCGTGATGGACAGGTCCTCCTCCATGTAAGTTCGAGGCGGTGAGGTTGTTGCAGTGGCGCCCCCCCCTGCGTTTTTTCTTGGCCATGAGTATAGCTCGGGCAAACTTCTGATGCCGTTTTCTCCGTGAGTCTGTTGCATACCAGCCAGCGCCTCGTCGAGGCCTACCCCTTACTCGCGGCATAGTGAGGGCTAGGGTGGAACCTCCTGCGCAGCGGTGTTGAGCCTGCTGTGACAAATTCAAATGCGAGGTAGGAGGTCTGCTCAAACTAAAATACACATAACCCATCGATGCCAGCATTAATGCCGAGAGCTTAATGCTCTGACTGGTCGTCCCCTGCCCACGCGCGAGGAGCTCCATCATCATCCGATGGTCTACGGAGGCGAGGGCTCTAATAACTGCCCGCAGCCAGGAGTAGGGGCCTCCATTAATGGCCCTCCCGTTAGCACCTCCATGTGCCCAAGCTGCGCCTCCACGTGCCCAGGCTGCCCACATGTCACCCCACATGTCACCCCATCCGGGGGGAAATGGTGTAAAACATCTTATACATATAGTTTTAATTTTATTTTTTTTATAAAAAAATTTATATACAGTTTTATTAATAATTTAAAGGAAATATCAAAATTGTGTAAAAATATTTTTTTAACAAAATTGATAATAAAATAGTGGAAGGTAATGAAGCATTGACTAATAAACTACTAATTAATTTGAATACGGAAATACAAATTTTGTTTTGCATGTATTGTTTTTTTCCAAACATTAAATATAAATATGGAATATAATTTTCTTGATGTAATATTTGAAAGTCTTCCTTAACTTACCCATGTTTACAGGGTATGACACGTTATCTTACTACAATCAACGTAACTGTAAAAGAAATTGATGAGGTCCAAATTATTCACAACTATTTTGGAAATGGAAGCGCGTGTGCTTAGACCACGGGCACATATCCCACTTCACGTGGTCCACAAAACGAACCGGGATGGGACCCACATGTTTCATTCGGGTTGCGGTCAAAAAGTGTTCGGGTTGCCTGGTCATGTGTCACCCCATGGGGTTGGCGTATAAGAATGTGAAAGCTGTATTAGAATACAAAAAAAGACTGAACCGGCACGAGAACGGAACGAAGGGAGTTGTTGCCTGGCACTTGGGTTGGTCAGGGAGTAGAAAAGTTTGATATTGAAAAGTATAAAGTTACCGCCCGCGAGATTACAGTAGGAGGAGGAGTCCCTGGCATCCAGCAAATTAGATACCGGGGCGGGCAAGAGCTGTACGGGACGGGTGGTAGACGATGGATTTGGCCCTTCGGGTGCTTGCAGAGGCACCATACCAGCCGCCACTTCACACGACTGGCGGCCACCGTTTAGTTATATAGTCTCCCCTTCCACTTCGTGTTTCACGTATATGAATAAACATTTATTCTTAGTGAGCATTGCAAGGCCATTGTTGCTTCAACCTCCAGCGAGCCGCGGTCGTAGAATCCGGTCCAATCATAGCTGTTTCTAGTTGTCTCTGGCAACAAAACCGGCGTCCCATCTCGGCCTTCCATTCATGTATACAATGTATGGTTAGGGCAGGGATTTTGGCCTGTTTCTGTAAACTGTGGTCTGTTCCATTGATATATGTGGCCGTGGGAAGGTTGGAGAGGCCTCTGGTCCTTAGGTCCCACTGCCTTTGTCTCAAGTAGCGCCTGAGACGCCGGCGTTACTATATATGAGACGGAGTTTCAGGGTGCTGTTAGTTGGGTAGTTCCTTCCTTGGTCTACAGCAGTCTAGCTTTTGCAATTCAAGAAGATTCTGTTCTTTGAGTCTTTCAGGAGGTCGGTCTGCTGCTGAGAAGTAATTTGTGGATTGTGTGCCCTTGGACGGACGCTGTTAGATCGGATTTTTGGAGGTTAGCATGGCTACTTTTGCGATGAATCCCCAGTTTAATGGTCTTGACAGTCATGGAGTTCTGGGAAGCCGCAAAACCGGGCGCTTGGGCGTCGGCAGAAAGGCGGATTCTCCCAGACACAACACCGTGCCTGCTCAGAATCCGTTTGATTCCCATAAATCGACTTTCGATTTCCAGAGCAATGGAATTCCGGGAGAACTGAAAGTGAAAGAGGTCGAGGATGATGATGAAGAAGAAGAAGAGGACAAAGTGGTCTGGGATTTCCCTAAAGACGATGAAGGAGGCCATACAGATCCCCGGGATATTGGAACTGCCGATGAATGGATTAAGAGGAATCCTCAATTGATTCGTCTCACCGGAAAACATCCCTTCAATTGCGAGCCATCACTGTACCAGCTGATGAAGTCCGGGTTCATTACCCCTGCTTCTCTGCATTATGTGCGCAATCATGGCTACGTCCCACGCGGGGTTTTCGATGACTGGACTGTAGAAGTCTCTGGCCTTGTAAAGAAGCCCATCAAGTTCACCATGCGGCAGCTCGTGGATGAGTTCAAACCCCGCGAGCTTCCCGTCACTCTTGTATGTGCGGGGAATCGAAGAAAGGAGCAGAATATGGTGAAGAAAACCATTGGATTCAACTGGGGCGCCGGGGGAATTTCTACCTCGGTTTGGCGAGGCGCTCGGCTCTACGACGTTCTGCGCCGATGCGGAATCATGTCGAAAAAGAAAGGAGCGCGCTACGTCTGCTTTGAAGGGGCAGAGGATCTGCCCGGAGGCGGCGGTTGCAAGTATGGAACCAGCGTTTCCGTCGACACCGCCATGGACGAATCGAGGGATTTGATGCTCGCCTATTCGCAGAACGGCGAATATCTGCAGCCGGATCATGGCTTTCCGGTAAGAATGATAATCCCAGGTTTTATCGGAGGCCGAATGGTGAAATGGCTGAAGCGCATCATGGTCACGTCCGGGGAATCCGATAGCCATTATCATTACAATGACAACCGTGTTCTTCCTTCTCATGTCGATGCCGATACAGCGAATTCAGAAGGTTAGATAATCATGAATCGACTCTGAGAGTGATATTTTGTTTTATCTCAATAGATCGGTCTTGACGAAATTTGTTTTTTTCTCTGACAGGCTGGTGGCAAAAGCCGGAATACATAATCAATGAGCTCAACATAAATTCTGTCATTACAACGCCCTCCCATGAGGAAATCCTGCCGATCAATTCTGCCACGACGCAGAGACCTTACACTCTGCGAGGATACGCATATTCTGGTACGTTTTGCTATTTTGCCGGCCAGAAAATCTCTGCGTAGGAGGTGTCATCCAATTTAGTGCCACATGTTGTTCCTCGATTTCTTCCTTTCTAATTTGACATGACGTAGCCTGATTCAGTCGCCGCGACAAAAAATTGATTGCTTGCGCTGCAGGCGGCGGGCGAAAAGTTACAAGAGTTGAAATAACGCTCGATGGCGGGGAAACGTGGAATCTATGTACAGTAAATAGCCCGGAAAAGCCCACGAAATACAACCGCCACTGGTGTTGGAGCTTTTGGGAGCTGGATGTCGAAGTCACGGAGCTGTTAGGTGCGAAGGAGATCGCTGTGAGGGCTTGGGATGAAGCCATGAACACGCAGCCCAAAGATCTCACATGGAACGTTATGGTCAGTAGCACATACATAACTATTTTTTTTTCCTTCCTAGGATTCATAATTGGGCTCGGTCTAGCATTCAAATAAATTCCTTTTATGTAAATTTTTGAATGGAATCGGTCTTGCAGGGTATGATGAACAACTGCTGGTTCAGAGTGAAGCTTAATGTCTGCAAGCCTCATCAAGGCGAAATCGGACTGATATTCGAGCACCCGACCCGACCGGGCAACCAGTCCGGAGGCTGGATGGCCCGAGACAAGCGAATAGAAAACACAGAACAGCAAACCACGCTGAAAAAAAGCTCCTCGTCTCCTGTAATGAACACCGTGTCAAGGAACATCACGCTCTCCGAGGTCCAGAATCACAACACGGCCGATTCTTGTTGGATTATCGTGCATCATCACGTTTACGATTGTACGAGGTTTCTCAAAGATCATCCAGGTGGAATGGACAGCATTCTCATCAACGCCGGTTCGGATTGCACGGAGGAATTCGATGCAATTCACTCAACGAAAGCCAAGGCCATGCTAGAGGACTACAGAATAGGCGAGCTCGTGACCACAAGTAATGGATGCTCGTCTTCCTCGGATACGTCCCCGGACAGTTCCTTGCATGGCGGAACGAGGGCCAAAACAGTCCTGCTGCAGCGCAACTCGTTGCCCCCGATCAACGAGGTCGCGATTTCGAAACCGGTGGCGCTCAATCCGAAGCAAAAGATCTCTTGCAAGCTCATCTCCAAGACCATCGTAAGTCATGACGTGAGATTGTTCAGATTCGCTCTGCCGAGCCCGGATCAAATACTGGGGCTCCCAATTGGGAAGCATATTTTTCTGTCTGCGAACATAAACGGGAAGCTCTGCATCCGGGCTTACACGCCCGTGAGCTCCGACGATGAAGTCGGATTCTTTGAGCTTCTCATCAAGGTCTACTTCAAGAACGTCCACCCCAATTTCCCCGAAGGGGGTCTCATGTCGCAGTACCTGGAGGGCTTATCTCTGAAAGATTCCATAGACATCAAAGGACCTCTCGGTCACATCCAATACTGTGAGAGGGGAAATTTTATCATCAATGGAAAGAACAAATCAGCCAAGAAAATCGCAATGCTGGCAGGAGGTACTGGAATTACGCCTCCATATCAAATCATCAAGGCCATTCTCAAAGATCCCGAGGACAAGACTGAGATTTATCTTGTATACGCCAACCGAAGCGAAAATGATATTCTCCTGCGTGATGAACTGGACGGTTGGGCCAACAATTATTCAAACTTCAACGTGTGGTATGTCATCAGTGGCTCTGTAAGGGAGCACTGGAAATACAGTCTGGGTTATGTGACGGAGGCGATCCTGAAACAACATATACCAGATGGGTCTTCCGAAGGAACCATTGCTCTCATGTGTGGCCCTCCCCCCATGATTCAATACGCCTGTTTGCCTAACCTGGCTAAGATGAATTATGACATTCAGAATTCATGTTTCCAGTTCTAATTACACCGTGCTGGTTCATCCTGTACATCAATTGAAACATCACCTCTCCCATCTTGTCCTTAATTAAAGCATAGTGTATAGTCTAGTGTATAAAACCTGTTGATCTGTACAGCAGCAAATTCATTTTCTCCATTTCTCTCAGGTGTGGGATATGGGGCCGCAATTGGTTTTTTTTCCCAAATTTGATTAAAATCTAGTAGGAACTTTCAGTTCGATGTAAAATTAGGATTTCAACATCTGTAAATTTTAATGCTGGAGTAATCTCATGCTTTGAATCCACCGAAATACTCGATACAAGCTGTCATTTATATAATTCTTCATCAACCGAATTCCGGCAAATTAGGTGTGATTTTAGTAGCCCATAAAGCCTTTATTTCAAGCAGGAGCGTTGCGGCTCTCAGTACTGAGAACTGCGGCTCTCAGTACTGAGAACAGCTACAACTTTTCTTAACCATGTGAACTTTTTCTGATACAGGGATTCACGGAATTCAGAGAAGATCTTATAAATTAATTTGTTATTTAGTTTGGTTGTGATTTATTATTATCATGTTATTAAAAATTATTCTTTAACGAGCACTAGAATAGAATCAAAATTGGAACGCGATACAAAGTATTTTTTTAAAATATACACATAGTAAACTTTTTCTGATGCAGGGATTCAGGGAATTCAGAGTAAATCTTATAAATTAATTTGTTATTTAATTCGGTTGTGATTTATTATTATTATGTTATTAATTTTATTTTTTTAACGAGTAATAGAATAGAATCAAAATTGGAACGCGATATAAAGATTTTTTTTGTAAATGGTAGAAATGTTTAAAAATATATATTTATTGGAAGATTGAAAATGGTTTTGTCTAAATCACAACATTCTATTGTTTAAATTGCATATTTGAATGTAGAAATGGATTTAGCTTGCTGAATTTTTTCTATATCACTTTCATTATACAGATTCAACATCTCAAATCTGCAGATCTGAAAATATCATCTGAAAAGAAAAAGACAAAAACTTAGTTTTGCATGAAACCTAGTTGGTAGTAGCAATAATATATATTGAAAAATATAAAAAATATTTTAAATTACAATGATATTTTAAACTACAATGTATCTCGATAATGATACATCTATTGCAACAACAACATAAAATTGAAGCATTACTTTCTTATTGGGAAAACCTAAATGATAGTAATCTTGTAATATGAAAATACAATAAAAGTCAATGATATGGTTGGTTGATAGCAACAACAAAGTGGAGCAAATGGTCGCCCTAGATAAGGTATTGATTTATTAAACTTTCATGTTTAGTCTAGGCTTAGGCTTGAAGGAAAATATACCCACATTAAATGTTTTTCATATCCACAACTATAAAGTGAATATTAACTAGCACAGTCGGTAACCAAAACGCGGCCACCAAACGTCCCTAATGTAAACGCCTTAATACCTATGGGAATATTTTAATATTTTTTAATCAGGTAGATGTGGCAATAAGTTGGTGAACACAGTAATTTTTAAACACAATTAGGTAAATGTAAAAAAGTAAACATATAAACGGATGTCTTTATAACAGCTCGGAAGTTAATGGATGAAATCAGAGCCATTCATTTATTTTGACGACCAAGAATATTCTAGGCATATTTAATCTCGTCCATAGAAAACGTATTAATAACTAAAAATCTATTATTGTCAATAGGTGTACACTTTTCATAAGTTTTTTTACTTAAATAATTTTTAAAATAATATTTAATGTAGTTTAGTCTTTGTTTTATATTGATATTTTAAATAAATATAATGAAAATATTTATAATAAATTATGTATTTGTAATAATGAAATAAAGAATTCCCAATAATACCCTCTCAAAAAGAATTCCCAAAACAATTCACATCTAATTGGAAAAGTTTGACACAAATTCTCAAGCTCCCAAAATGTGATAAACTAATCTCATAGATGTTAAAAATGTCGAAAATAATTCTTATACAACTATGAAAAATTGTAATTTATATCAATTTAATTCAATTTATTTTTTTAATATTAATAATTTTTAAAAATTCATTTTTTATAAATAAAAAAATATTATTAAAAAAACAAATTAAATAAAAAGTATTTTAACAAAAAAAAAAAATTGTTAATAATAAAAAACTTCGATCAAACAAATATATATAAAACACATTTAAAAAACTTCTATCAATACAAAAAATTATGAAAAAACATATCTAAACAACAAACTCTACTTGGGAGAAAATGTTTAAACATTAAAGTTGAAAAATATTAAGATATCAATTTTAATATATGGCTTAGAATTCATAACTTATAAAATATTTTAAATAAATAAATAAAAATTGTTTGTTTAATATAGTTTGGAAAAAAATTATTAATATAAAAATTAGTGAATAAAAACTTGTTTAAGAAACTTCTTTCAATACAAAAATTGATGAAAAAGCATATCTAAAGAGCCAAGTTTACTATAGGGAGAAAATGTTTAAACATTAAAATTGAAAAATATTATGATATTTTTTTAATATGTGGTTTAGAATTCATAACTTATAAAATATTTTTTTTTTGTAAATGAGTGTATGAATCTATATTGCTTTGTAAGGTTATAGTACAAAACTGATGCAAGGATTTTCAGGATCTGCCTTAACGGAAACCAGATCTGGGGTCCTTGGAGTGCATTCTCTGAAAATAAACAAACAGTGCCTGGGTCGCCACAACGGGAAACCAACCCAGGCTACCATAATCCAGTCTAAAAACTTCATCAAAAGAAATCAAGAAAAGTCTGAACATAGTGGGGTGAGATCCTACTCTGAGAGACAGGGTCTGGGCAGGATCTGCGCTAGTCTAGGTTGATGGGGTGCTCTACGTCCCCTTTCTGTTGTGCAACGTCCTCCCCCCTTTGTTCCGCCGAACGTAGCTTTCTAATGCAAGCTTGGGTTCCATTATTGTCAGCTGGAGTGATATCTATTTGGTGGACGTAGTGTAAATAGAGATGAAATTGTCCTGCCATCTGCTCCAATTTCTCCTGTTGTCTTTTCTAGTCCTCCACCAGCCTTTTTATTCGCATCTCCAAGTTGCTGGGGCGGTTGAGAATTCTTGTGCTCTCTTTCTTCCGCTCTTTGGTTTCCATCCTGTTGGTCTCCCCACGGTTCACACACATCTTACCTATCATCATTTTGGTTCTCCAAGCTTCCTCCACCGTCCTGTGGTAGAGGGTTATCCTCGATTGTGTGGTTCTGGGGTCCCGTATCCTCCTTGCTTCCTAGGTTAGTGTTGACCAGGCTTTGCCCTTGCGGACGTTGTTAATTTCACCCTCCCATCTTTTAATGATCATCTTCCCCTTGTTGGCTATCTTCGTGAGGAAAGTGTTCCTTGTGTCCCTGGCCGCTTGTTTAATTCTTGTCATCTGGCGGGCGCTCTGTGGAGGTTCCTTTCCCTAGGGGCCTCTCTTGCGGCTGGTTTTCTTTATGCGTACCATCTTGACTTGCAGGTGGTGGTTCTTACATTGGGTTCTTTCCCTGTTCCTCTACACCTGCTTCTGATAAGTAAGGTGGCCCCTGTAATTGCGATGACTCGTTCTATGATATGTTTTGGTGTCCCAACCTTTATGGAGACAAACCAGTTGCGGTCCTGTCCTTGCAATCATGATCTGCTCATCAAGGTGGTCCTGCCAGTCAGAAGACTCTGTTCCAGAGCATGTGCATTTGATGACCCTGTCGTTATCCCTACTCCAATGCTCTGCCCTGCTCATTGTACACCATCCCTTTTACGGTCCCATATCGGTACTTAGGTGAGGTGTGTTCCTACTTGGCCCTGGTGAGACCTGTCATCCATCGTCCTTTGTCACCTGTGAGTTAGGTCCATCATCCTTTGTCGCCTGCAAATTATCTCTTCTGCTTTCCAAAGGGTATCTTATGACTTCTTTTTATTGATGGGGCTGTGGTGTCGTACCTTCGCCTGATGTGTGATCTGCATTTTCATTTGCAACCTTATTTGATTGGTGGGCCATCAGATTCTGTCTGGGACCTACATGTCCTATGGTGGTTGCTGCGCCTCCATTCTTGTCATAATCTCCCATACTACTCCTGTTATCCTAGTCTTTTTCCACAAGTTGGGTGCAGTTTGTAAGGAATTGACCTTGCGGGATGTTGCTCCAGCTTGTGTCCAGTTCTGGATCTTCTTTCTCGACCCCCTCATTTGCTATTCTGTCTGCCAGTCCATTTGTTGACCTTCTCACCCATCGCAACTCCACATTGATCCCTATCCGCAAGTGCTCCTGGATTTTGTTTAGTATGTAGGCCAATCGCCAGTGCCTCTAGATCTTGCCTATTCGGGTACCATTTTGGAGTTTTCTCACTGTGTTGATGACTAGCGTAGAGTCTCCTTCCACTATGGAATTCATCATCCCCTCCCAGCTGAGAATCCCTAGACCTGTTTCCAGGGCCCTGAATTATGCGGCGTTATTAGTGGAATTGCCCAGGCTCCCCGCGTATAGTCGTATGATGTTCCCTTTACTGTCCCTGATTACTCCTCCCAGACCTGTTCTTCCTGGGTTTCCTTTCACCACCCCATAAAAATTCAACTTGAGAGAGCCTGGAGGTGGCAGTTTCTAGTTGAGCTCACCTCCTTGGAGTTGCGGCTGTTGTCTGTTTGGATTGGGGTTGTGCCCACTAGTTAAATGGAAAACCTCTAGGACTCTGGAGTCCTGGTCAGTGGGTTGCGCGCTACCCTCATGACAATTGCTTCTCATCACCATCTCACTATCATGGAGGTTATTGTTTCCTTGATCTTCCCTTCTGGCCAGCTTTGGTTTATGAAAATGTGCCTGTTCCTTTCCTTCCATGTCGACCATATGATCATTCCTGGGGTGAGGATCCAACAGAGGTTCACCTCTGCTTGATTGTTGTAGTTTTCTCTTCAGAGCTTGATTATTGCGGCTATGTTACCACGGTGTTATAACCCTAATTTGCACCAGACATGCTTACCTGGCCTCAAGCCATATCAGATTACTTCTTTGCCAAAACACTACTGAACAACTCTTCTTAAAAACCCCCTTTATAAATCTCCATGTGCCCTGCTTCATTACTGCATGCGTGTACACGCTAGCTGACCCAAGACAGCCCGCGTGTACCTACAAAAGCATGGAAAAAGGAAAGTTGTTGACGGAACACACAGCTTTGGGTAAGTTAACTAAACCTTTCGGCCATGCATGGCCGGTCACTCGACCAAATACCTAGCTTCTTCTAGCCTATAAAAGAAGGGTTAGGAGTCCCATTTGAAAGGAGGAGAATCATAGTAAAGAAACTATACCCGATTAAGCATTCCCTTTGTCCCAGCCTTTAGCCATCCTTGTGCAAAGAGAAGTATAGAGAAAAGTAGTTGGAAGATAGTGGAAGAAGAGCCCAGGACCAGGATCGAGGAGTAGTAGCCGACTTGATCATTGTAAGGTATCATTGTGAAGTTAATAAAAGACTTGCTTTTCCCATCCCGCCATATGAGATTGTCATTATTGGAATATTGATGGTATGATTGATTAAATCTCTAACCCGTTAGTTCATAGATCAAGTGCATGTGGAGTTCTTTGTTTGTCTTTAGTGAATGCAGGTCAGCATTGGGAGGAGAGTTGCAGTCAAAGAACGACCAAGCGCGAAAAGGGATCGACATCAAACACGAAAAATAAGGTACGTCAACTTAATCTCTTGAGCCTTCTATTTACATATGAGTAATAGGGGTTTAGGCATGGGATGATGGTGAAAAGTAAGAATCTTTAGGTCATTTCTGCATGCATGATAAAAACCTTAGTGCTAGTCCGTAGGAGGGATTTCCCACCCACAACAGAATTGGCGACCATACTGGGGATCTCTAGGGTTTTTGGGAATGTTTTTTCTTGGGTCTTTTTAAAAATTGGTTTCATTCCTTGTTTTTAAATTTTCTGCAAAAGTTTGAGCTTGTAGAGTTTCTGGTCTTCTATACTAATTATCTCTGTTTCTTTGTTTGACTGCATTTTTTCGAGACCCACAGAGGTACATGTGCCCTGTATAAGGTCTAAACACGTGTACCCGCGCCCTACCTTCCCACAACCTGCATGTACACACTAGCTGAGGAAGTGTCAATCACGTGTATGATTCCAGAAAATTTCTTTTAGAGAGGCAGTCATCCTCTCCCCTATCAAAAATAATCCTTCTCAGGGGTTTTCTGGAACTCTTTCTAGTCTTTGTTGTTTGCAGTCTATAGCTTAGGTTTCACCTCAGATTGGTTTGTTCTATGAAGTTTTCCTTGAATTGTTTTCTTTTTGTTTCTTTTGTTAAAGTAAGTGTTTGAGTCTTCAAAAGATCCTGGTTCTCAGTACCAGTAGTCTCTGTCTGGGCTTGATTGCTTGGCCTTTCATTTGTCCTAGAGTTTCAGAGATACATGCGGCCTGTATAAGGCCTACACACGTGTACATGCGCCCTGACTTTACACAGCTCGCATGCATACACTCGTTGTTGAACTGTCAACAGTGTGCTTCTACAGAAAATTATTGTTTAAGGTAAGGAAAACATCCTTTCCTTTGACAAGAGTTATACCTCTTAGGTTTTTGGGTCTCTGTCATAGTGATCAATAACTTAGGTTTGATCACAACAATAGCTTTTTTCTTTTTCATTAAGAAGTTTTCTTCAAAATTTTCTTTTCATAGGGTTTTTAGACAAGTGTGATAGTCCAGTTTTAATTTGCTTGTGTGTTATTTTTAAAGTGACTCTTTGCGACCTGTGCTTAGGCCAAAAGTTTTCTTGGTCTTTATTTGTTGATATTTTTCCTTTTTTCTTTGTGAGCATTCAAATAAATAAAAAAACTTTTATTTCTTTGTTTGGTTAAATAGTGTTGGTTTGCATTAGTAACTGGGAAAAGTCTTTGCTTTCATAAATTCTTGATGGTTTACTTATATCATAAGTAGCTTGTAGTCGAGTGAAATCCTGCTTTGAGTTTGCTATTTAAAGATCTTAGATTTATTTTTTTTTTAGTTTGAAAAGTTGTTTTCAAGAAGAAGTTATTTTGTTTCTAGGTTTTTGTTTATTTGTTTTTCATCTTTCAAACATCACTAATTTCACTTTCATAACCTTTGACTTAAGACAAGCCATAAAAATTAACGCTAAATCTAAAATTCATTAGACTTTTTATGTTTGTAGGGTCAACCAACTAGTTTAGGGTTAGGGCCTTGAATTAGGTTGGAGAGGAAACTCTTCAAGGCCATTAAATCAAACATTGGAGTTTGAGTTAGGGAGTGTCCAAGTCCAGTATCGTGAAAGTTATCTAGGACCCCCCTCTAACACGGGGGCTAAACACGAGATTGCGTGCGGAAAGGTAGCGGAGATAACCCCTCCAAAGCTGGACCAATCATGGTGGAGAACACATATATAGGGCTTGTCTTGGGATTTCCTTGATTGCATTTGCCACAAAGATTAGTGGGTCACGAATCTGTTCGAGGTCCTCAGTTGTCTTCCGGACCACTTGCGTTCAATACCCTTGATAGGTTTCAGGCTCGATACCCTGCTCATTGTGGTCTACCCTCCTGTCGACTGTACATGCCTGGTGACTGTTCGCGCACTGGCAACCTAGTTGCCTATATTTTTTAGAGACATACACAGGTGACTATGGGGGTATACCGTGGTAGCTAGGACAGACATCGAGCCACTTTTTCCAGAGTATACCCAAAGAGTGCTTCTGTGTTCGAGTTGCACTTGCACCGGTAAGTTTCTTTAGTGTTGGATGTTGTAACTGTTCTTCCAACTAGTTTAGTATTTGCTTGTTTTATCTTATAGGGATTTTCCTAGTGTGTGTTGTTTTTGAACGAATAGAAAGCCCTAGTGTGTCTTTGATCTTCTCACACAGTGGAGGATCATGAGCTCTGCTGATCACGAAGGCTTCTTGGCCTACCACCAGTTGCACTGGAGCCACCCCCGCCACCGCTAAGGCGAAAGCTAGAACAACAAGGGTCTTTTGAAGCGACCAAGTCACCGAAAATCACACCTGACCAACCTCTGTTAAAGGACCTTTCGACACATTTAAAGTGGATGGTCATGGAGGCAAATCCTATCTCTTCTTTTGGGAATCCTGATATTCCCACCACAGTTGTTGTCACAGGGGGTGTTCCACCTCCTACCCCACCATCGCCAGTTCGAGCCACCATAGTTTCGACTGCCTCTACCTCGAGCACTGGTCCAATCCCATCTTTGGCGATGACCACTGCTCCTTTCACATAGAGTGTGATAGGCCCTCCATTCTCATACAGGATGCCTAGCTCTGGTACAAGTCCTGTACTATCCTACTCCACTTTGTAGACTTTAGGTCTGGGGGCAGGGAGCTCTAATGCTCCTCTACAAGGACCCATGGGGGGGATTTCAGCTCCTTTTAACACTTTCCCTTATGGGGGAGGTCATATACCTCCTTTGTCCCCTTCACTCGGCGGTACCCACCAACAATTTGTCGGGCCAAACAAACACCATAGTTCAATTGGAGTAGGGAGTCAAGGATCACCTTCTCATAATATGTTAGTAGGGTCGACACAGTTTTCTTTGTTCGGTGCATTTGGTAACAACACTTTCTCATCTGCTGCTTTCCGGACCGGGGGAAACCCCGGTTTTGGCCAACCTAACCCTATGCAGGGTACTATTTCTGCATAGGGGGAAAACCTAGGAACTTCTTTTGCCTCGGGACCTTGGAATTCTTGGCAAGGATCAGTTCCCTCATCAGGAATGTCGATCTGGGGCAATTCTTTTCACAACCAATGGAACCCTAGACAAGGTACTATGCTTATGCCCATGGGATCAGCATGGGGAAACCCTTCCCAAAGTCCTCCAAATGTGTTGCACGCCCAACCATCTACGTCCTATTTTGGGAACCAGTCGATGATGTCTCCTCACACGCAGAATCCATATGCTGGTCATGGCCATGGTTTTTACCAGAACCCCAGCTAGCAACCCAAATTTTCCTGGCAACCTGGTGCCAGTCAAACTCCAGGCCCCTTTTTCCATGGTTATCACCAACAACCCAAACTACCTTTCCTGGCAACCTTGCATTTGCCAGACTTAACAAGGTTGTTGAATGACCCTATTTATCACGATCTGCATTGGCCCCCTATGCTGACGAAGTTGCCTTTGGACATACCAAAGTTTGAAGCCAAGCCTAACAAAGATCCAGGAGATCATGTGACCACCTTCCATCTTTGGTGCTCATCTAACTCGTTGAAAGATGACTCAGTACAGTTGTGATTGTTTCAATGTACTCTCATTGGGAGTGTTGTGAAATGGTACATTGAGCTCAACCGCTCAAGATACTCTTCCTTCGGTGAATTGGAAATCGCTTTCCTAAACCATTTCCAATTACCTGTGAGATACAACATTGGCACAAAATTGTTGGCCAATTTTGAACAGACAAAAGCAGACCATATCTCTGATCACATCTGAGAATGGAGATGTTGGAAGAGTTTAATTAAGGTGCCAGTCCCACCCGCATTCCTACTCGAGTGGTTCCTTAAGTCTTTGGTCCCATAGTTATCCAAAGACGTCGCGATGTCAGGAGTGTTTTCTGAAGAGGATGCCATCATGAGAGCTCAAGAGCTTGAGCTAATCTACTCTTAGTCTGGTTTATTATACGAGATATTTCCAGATGCACCATGCTCTATACTTGATAAAACCAGATAGAGAGCTGGACCACATGCCGATGGTATTGTTGGTTCAACACAAACAAAGTCCGCTTAAAAACTAACAAAGCAATTGCAACAATTGTCTATACAACACACAACAGCCAGCCAAACTACTGTTTTGGCTGCTCCCCCTACCCAAATGTCAGATGTACACACAGTGCAATCGACAAATCCAAAGGCCACCCAACATCCCGATGGAAAGAAAAAACAATGAAAGAAGGGAAAGGGGGATAAGAAACCCACTAATAATTCTGGCGGGGGAAACACTGAGAAATAGAAGGCGAGGTATCCGTGCAACCTGTGCACAGAAGACCACCTGACCCACCAATGTCCTCGGCTTGTAGAGGCCCAAAAGTTTGTGACACAGCAACAACCTGCCGTGTTAACCAATCCATTTCAGCATGGACAAAACCTAACCCTAGCCTCTACAAGCGTGGAAGGGGGCAGTCAAGGACCCCCTCCGTCTTCGAATAATCTGGCATCCACGAATGTGTATATGATGAAAGGTGATGCTTTTATATCGACTAGAGCGCATGAATACAGTAAACCAAGCACTTATGAGAAGGGCAAAGAAGATGAAATCCCATCTCTTCTTCTCTAGATCGAGAAGACTTTGGGCAAAACAATGACACACATCCTAAAAGGGGCGTTTAAGAAAGCTTCTCACAACCCAAACGCAAGGGCCACTCAAAACTATTTTGTGGTGGAGGATTTGTCTCATACCCCTTGTGTGATGTTCTCTTTGGAGGTCCTCCAAAGCTTCCCTTCCCAGAAGAAAGCTTTGTTAGCCACTTTAGGATCTACCGAGACTTGTATTCCGACTACAATCTTGCTGGATACAACCGACTTAAAACCTTGTCTGCCTTACCACGTAGCGTTTCATATAGTAGTGGCTTACCCCATGAAAACTTTTACTCAAAACATTTTACGCACGATGGTTGATGAGGGTGACTCGACATGCATTATGTCGTTGGCATGTTGGAAGGCCATTGGCTAGCCCGTTTTGTCTCCGTCACCTACTCTTCTCACTTCTTTCGACGGTTGTTCATTTCGACCACATGGTATCATTCCCTCTTTCCCCATGCAGTTAGGAGGGAAGACCGTGTGCGTCGAGGTAGAAGTAGTCGACGCATCCCTCGACTACAATCTCTTGTTAGGAAGGAGTTGGACTTATGCCATGCAAGTAGTGATTGCTACAGTTTTCTGGGTCTTGTTGTTTCCACACGAGGACCGGATCATGACCATTGATCAATTGTCTTTCTCCAGACCTGAACCTTCACTGGGGGCATCTGTGATCCCGATGATTGATAATCCCCAACCGGGCATAGTAAATGGAGGGGTTGGTTTGTGCCCATCTTTGATGGGTACCTTCGATTACCCGCCCCCTCAAGGCGATGTCAAGTTCATATCAGACCACCATAAGGTTGAGATTTTCCAAGTTTCATCGTTTTGCACGACTTACTTCAATGATCCGTGGATACTTCCTTCCCCATCGGCCACGGTGGAAGGGACAGGGCACCCTGGCATGTCCATGCCCTTGTCTGTAGCCGAAGTAGCATACTCTTTATTCCATCAAGCTTTGATCGACACCGATCCAACTCCTACACAAGAGTTAGATCCAATTCCAGAGCCTATTTGGGCTCAAGGTTCTCTCGCTGATACCGATGCGTTAGACTTAGTCTTACCCTCCGACAAAGCAATAATTGAAGCAATGACTAGTCCGACCAAACCCTAGGATGATCTCCATCACATATCATACTTCCTCCTAGATTTAAGCAGAATTGAAGCAGGAGAATTCACCTTGATTATGACTGGAGATAGGTCTTGTCCTATTAATCCTTTAGCTACACATGAGGTTTATTCCGAGGGTAATATGGCAACTATCGCTGAAACTATACCGATTAATATCTCTATAATCCCTGGCGTCGTGGATAATGTTTTCATCGGAGCTAACTGTTCCTCCGAAGAGATTCAAATCTACACAGATCTTTTTAAAGAATTTTGTGATGTTTTTGCATGGTCTTACAAGGAAATGCCAGGCATTGATCCAAAAATAGTCGAACATGAAATCACAACTTATCCTGATGCCAAGCCAGTTCGACAGAAGCTTCATTCGGTTAATCCCAGGAAAGCAGCAACCATTAAGGTTGAAGTTGAAAAACTTCTAAAAGCCGGTTTTATCTATCCTATCCATTTGACCCAATGGGTGTCAAATCCTGTGCCGGTCAATAAGAAACATGGCACGATTTGCGTATGTACGGATTTCCTGGATTTGAATAAGGACTGTCCAAAAGATAATTTTCCCACACCATTCATCGACCAGATAATTGATGAATGTGCAGGTTGCGAAGCCTTTTCTTTCATGGATGGTTTTTCGGGATATAATCAGATACAAATCAAACCCGAAGACCAACACAAAACTGCATTCATTTGTCCATGGGGTACGATTTCCTATCGTAAGATGCCTTTTGGCCTCAAAAATGCTGGAGCTACCTTCCAGCGGGCCATGTCTTTTGCTTTCCATGATCTCACGCATATAGTCGAGGCCTATTTAGATGATTTAGCATCTCGATCTTGCAAAAGAACGGATCATCCCACACACCTCCGACTTTTCTTTGAGCGATGTCGCTACTTCCAGATTCGCTTGAATCCAAACAAGTGCAACTTTTGCATAACATCGGGACGTTTGTTAGGTTTCATAGTGTCAACAATAGGGATCATGTTCAATCCTCTCAACGTTGAGGCAATAGTTCAATTGCCTCCCCCACGCACAATCCTTCAACTTCAAAGTCTACAGGGCAAGGCAAATTTTTTAAGGCGTTTCATCACCAACTATGTCGAGATCACAAAGGAATTTATGTGCTTACTTAAGAAAGACGTTCCTTTTCATTGGGACGATGCCGCTCAACGCTCCTTCGAAGCATTGAAACCTACCCTCACAACTACCCCTCTGCTTCAGCCACCCAACTATAACAAAGATTTCTTATTATACCCAGCTGCAATAGAGTCAACCATCAGCATGGTCTTAGTTCAAGAAGATGATTTTCTCTCATAATATGTGATCTATTACCTGAGCCGAGGCCTCGTCGGACAGGAACTCAATTATTCTCATATCGAAAAACTTGCGTTGACAGTAGTCCATGTTGTTCAATGGTTCTGTCATTATGTTCTATTTTGCAAGACCACCATCATTGCCATTGTGAATTCATTTCAATACGCGTTGACGCGATGGGTAATAGGTGGAAATATCAGTAGATGGATAGTCGTCCTCCAGGAATTCGACTTAGATTTCGTTTCGGCAAAATCCAAAAAGTCACTGGTCTTCGAAAAACTTATTTCGGAACTTCGAGTTGAGTCAAGTGATGTTATGCCCGAAGAATCACCTATCAGAGGAGATATGTTTTTGATCGCATCTTCGGATCCCTGGTACGGAGGTATACTTGTCTATCTCCAGACTTTGAAGTACCCCACCTCTACTTCTCGTGATGAGCGTCATCGTATACGCCATCAGGCTAAGAATGATCTCATACTCGACGATACATTGTATCGAAGAGGTGTAGACTGCATCCTGCGCTGATGTCTCACTCATGAAGAAGCAGTTATCATGCTTAACGATTGCCATACCGAAGCATGTGGCAGTCATTTGTCTAGGTTGGAAACAACCCAAAATATTTTACGAGCAGGTTACTTCTGACCGACACTAATCAAAGATTGAATCGAATCAATCAAGAAGTGCCACCCATGTCAGATATTCTCTCAGAAGATGAGGGCACATCCCGCTCCCATGTTTCCTGTCATCATAGTTGGTCCCTTCACCAAGTGGGGGATTGATTACACTACATGCAAACCTCCTTCAGCAAGGGGGCATTGTTATATCATTGTCACTGTAGACTACTTCAAGAAGTGGGTCGAAGCTATGGCAACGTTTAAAGATGATGGAGAGACTGCAACTCTCTTTTTATTCAACCAAATAATAGCAAGGTTCGGCGTCCCGAGAGAGATTGTCACTGACCATGGCAGTCACTTTCAGAACCAGATGATGACCGAATTAACATCAAAGCTTGGGTTGCGGAAAGAACATTCGTCACCCTACTACCCCCAAGCAAATGGTTAGGTGGAAGCTGTAAATAAATCTCTTAAGAACATCCTACAACGATCGATCAACTCGGCCAAGTCAAATTGGCATTTGATGTTATACTCGGCATTATGGGCTTACCGAACATCTGTTAAGACTGCAATCGGTTTCTCACCTTTTCAACTCGTTTACGGGCTGGAAGCAGACTTGCCTATAGAATGTCAAATCATGTCCCTAATATTGGCAGTACAGTTATTGCCAGACACTTCTCCATTTGAAGAATGATTATTATACCTTGAGCGGCTCAATGACCAACGTCGTGATGCGGCCCTGGCCAACGAGGTTGACAAACAAAAAGTCAAGTGTCAGTATGATCGGTCCATTCGTCCTCGTATTTTCTCTGAAGGCGATCTTGTCCTGGTCTATGACCAAGATAAGGACCCCCTGGGGGCAGGCAAATTCAAACCCGTGTGGTTCGGACCATTCATCATAAAAGAGGTTCTAAAAAGGGTTCTTATCGTCTGGTTGAATTTAAGGGAAATTCTTTAGTGGAGCCTAGAAATGGGCTCTACCTCAATAAGTATTACTCATAGGTAGGTCACCTTGGGTAACTTTTTGTAACATATGTATAGTCTTTGTACTATTACTTTCTGGTTTCTTTTAGTATTGTGGATGTGTCATTTTTTATGTTATCTTTTGTCACTGTGGCAGATGTCAAGTGAATTAGATGTGTTCATTGGGTACGTAGACGGTGCTAGCCAGCATACTCAGAGGCTTGCCTCCGTAGCTTGGGTATTTTTTACACCTCAGGGCCAGTTATTATCTTCAGGAGGTATATGTTTAGGCGACACCACAAACAATGTCGTCGAGTACAGTGCAATTATTGAGTTTCTTTGTGACGCCCTGTCATTTGGTATCTCTCGTCTCTGGGTCTATTTAAATGCTCAGTTGGTTGTGTCTCAGTTAAATAGAGTCTACTGTGTTCATGATCCAACTTTACACCGACGATTCCTTAGGGTACGTCTCTTAGAACGAAGCTTTGATTATATTACATATTTTGATGTTCCTAGGAGATTAAACCAAGTTACAGATACTCTAGCTAATCAAATTTTAGACTGGCATCTCGCACACATATAAAAAGACATACACATAAACATGTAAATACATTTTTGAAGGAAAATATGATCCATAAAACACAAAAAGACATAAAAATCAATATATAATATCATAATCATCAGAGTACATAGGTGGACGCAAGCGCCTCAAAAATATGACCAGTAATGAGTCATGGGGCTTATGCCCTCAAAAAATATAACAAGTAGAGCTCTCGGCACGTGAAAAGTATAGACTAACTAAGGTCAAGGCCTGTGGGCCCTATTGTAATAATCAATAGTGTTTGCCAAACGCCGAAACAGTCGGACCCACGTCCATGGTGCCCCCACTACATGAGGCTACATAGATGGTGGAAGATCCTCAATCTCTGCCATGGGGATGGTGCGAGTGAGGGAGGTAAAATTTCACTCAACTTGTCTCAAAACCCTCTCAGCCTCACCGGCTGGAAGCTCTCCTGTTGTTGCTGGTCCCCCTGCGGCGGTAGGTAGGCCCCCTAGCCAAGGACAACGCTTGTTCCTCGCATAATCTGCAGGTCGCACTGGTCCCACATCTGCACACAATAGACACATATCTGTCAAATACTCTGGTATAAAAAACATGATATATATATAAACAACATAAAAATTATATATGTTTCAAAAAAAAAATGATGCAAACTTACCCATCTCGCCTCGCTCCTCGCTTGGAGGTATAGGGATCTCGGGATCTCTCGAGAAATTAATCCCAGCATAGGGATAATCCTCTATGACTGGGATTTGCCATGACAACCAAGAAAAAAAGTCATCATCGAAGGACTCATTGGTCCATCCACCACCCTGTCGTGGCAACAACACTGCCCATCTGCAAACCGCAGGAAGAGAGGCCTGATGTCCTCATACCACCACTCGAGGACTGAAACTAGGAACTCTTTCAAAGAAGAAAGAGCATAGAATCATCCCAAAACCGAAGTTCCTCTATGTCCACAACTGACAATCTGTCAACTGCCTCTTCATACAATCCAGCAGTGTAGTGCTCCAGTCAAATATCTATGCATTTAAGCACTGGACTGCACAATTCATCTGTGCATGAGACGCTTGATGTAGAGCCGCAGAACCAGTCATCTTCCCAATAAGCAACACAATCACCCACAGTGATAAATCTATGATCCTTCTTATTGGCACCTGCGAGCTCGATCGGTCTGTACCTGTCTCACAATGAAGTCCTATCAGTTCTGATATATTGTGAGGCCCAACAAGAAATGTTCGAAAATTGACTGGTTCCCCTCTCCTAGAGAGGCCATTCAAAAAGTATATATCCTCTGTAGTGGGCACCAGTGACTGCCCCTCTAGCATAAAAGCTTCTATGTCAGGGTGCCAATATTCAACCAAGGCATTCAGTAGCCTAGGTTGTGCTCTCATGAAAGGAAACAAAAAGATATTGAGCAAGCCACATTGCATTAACACTGCCACAACATTAGGGTCTTCCCTAACTAGTGTGTTAATATCTTTGTGCTCTTGTTCTCTCCATTGCATATACATCCTGCACATGGGCAAATTTTTAGAGGGTTAGGCCTTGCTTTTTAAACTTTTTTTGCACTCATTGGAGGGTCCACGCAGGCTATTGTGATGACAGTCGCATGTACATGCACTCTGACATCAAACAAAGTGAGTGTACACGCAGGATGTCATAAGACAGCCTGCGTGGACTTAGGACCGACATTTTAGAGGTCAATGCCCCCCCCCCAAAAAAACCAAATTAAATTCATATATAAAGAATTAAAAGGCAAAAGGAAGTAGTTTATACTTACTTGGTCTAGACGGATGGTCATTTCGTTCACTGTAGCTCCCATAATCACCACTTTTACCAAAGGGGGTTTTTTGTGCCAGAGTCAATTTCCAAATCAACAATGGTGATAATGAGATGCCAACTTCTATTTATAGAATTTTTGGCCCTTTTTTGTCACTTTTTTGGCCCCCCTTATCATTTTCTCTAAATTGAAAACCATTTAGAGTGATTTAGGAGTTTCTATGGAAAGTTACGTTCAGGTATCAGGGCATTTTTTGGATTTTTGCGTCACTTTTGACGGTCCGTGGGAAAAACCTCTGATGGTCAACTTGAGCATATAGGTTAGGTTTCCACCCCTACTTTTGTATCTCGTTGTCTTTATCCCTTTGCCATAGGATCGATCCCATCATGTTGCGACACAGAACCATCATTGCTGCTTTAGAAGTGTCGCGATTTGGTGGTAGATCTTACCAAAACATGGATGCCCTAGGTAGATCCTAGTTGCATTATGGTGTCCATGCTGTCACTAATGACTGTAGGCTCGGGAGTCCTTTTAGTTTTTCCTGATTACACATTTGAGCCTCATTTGCATGACTCTTGACCTCACCCACAGGATTCCCAAAACATAACGGGTTTTCTTTTAAGCCCTTTTTTGACCCTCTAAACATGAAAAGATTGTCGAGCGATCTTGTGGCCTTTCACACTCGTTAAACTGGAGTTTGAAGTAACATCTATCCGGTGGTAGTTTACCCCTTTTTCGGACCAGATGGTCAACTGTACGAACAAAGGTATACTCTAAAGGCTTCGCATCCCTAGAAGAGTACCCTCAAGTATAATTTTACCCCTTTTTTGGGACTGAGGGACTAAATTTACGAAAAAGGAACCCCCACGGAGTCCATAGTTAATCTATTTTCAGACTCCCTAAAATTTAAAAGATCACCGAGTGACCTTATTCTTTCACACTCATTAACATGGTCCAGAAGAACATTCCTGACGTAGTCCATAGTTAAGCTTTTTTCAGACTCCTTAAAAATGAAAAAATGGCCGAGTAATCTTGTCTTTATCACACTTGTTAAAATGGTTTTGAATAGACATCTTGTCAGTGCTAGTTTACCTCTTTTTCAAACCGACTAGACTACCTTCGAACAAGGTACCCCATTGGAGTCTCCTTTTATGTTTTTCAGACTCTCTAAATATGAAAAACCATCGAGCTTACCTTCTCTGGGCTCGTTAAAATTACATCGAAGGACGTTACCATTGTGTGTTTTATTAATCGCATTTTCATACCCGCATCTTCGGCCTAATGTCGGCTCCATGTTGATCTCAACTCAACCATCTGAAGCATGCCTTATACGCAATCCCTATAGCACTTTGCCTCTGTGTCTTGACACCTTTGGCCCCTGGAGGATTTTTCCCGAGTGTCCTTTTCTTGCATATGTCCCTTTGCCCTGAGCATCCCTATGTTCCATGCACTTGGAACTAGTATGCTTGCGACACTTGATCCTCCTTTGTAACGTAGCATTCTTTTATTCTTTTTCAAGCTCTCCAACATTATTGAAAAAGACAAAAAAAAATCAAATATACCCCAAAAAGAGGAAGGGAAAAGTATTTTCTTTTTTGGCAGCACAATGAGTCGCCCTTGGACAAAGTACATCCTTCCATTTGTTCATCAAGCTCTGGGATTTAATATGACCTTAGGAGGTTTTTCTCGCTACATAGAGCTGTGTCCTCCTATGTTTGGTTATTCTACCGAACATATGGAGAGTTTGCGTTGCCTCCTGCATCATGAACTTATGTCAAATGCCATGTTGCCTGAGTCTCATCATTTGTCGTGCTATTGCCCAAGGGAAGTTCTACCAAGCCTGAGTCGGCCCCTCTACAGTTTGTCTCTTTCCCTCATGCCCAGCCATCCTCAAAGACCAATCAAGTATTTGTTCGAAATCAATGAAGCCTTCAGTCTGATCATCAAGATTCTCTAGTCCACGACCGACGAGTCGGCGAAGACCTATGGGTAGTGAAGTCGTACACTCATATTACACTCCTACCCGAGTTTTGAAGATTTTGAAGTTGTTGCTCGAGCTCTGAAGACCTCATCTCCAGCCATTAGGCCTTATCAACTTCTGGAAGATGGATACTCTACATGTATATCTTTTTGATTTCGAGATGTAGCTCCACTTTGTATTGCTCGCGGCTACACTTTATATAGTTATATGACATGGATCTACAGTATATTTGATTGGTAGCCATGATTTTATTTTATCCCGAGCATGGGTATTCCCGCCTCGGTGAGATAATTATTATTTTGCAGATGACACCTCCTGATTTCTGGTCCCTGGGCTCACTTGTTCGGAACATCGGTGAAGATTATTAATGTATTTTAGCCATCAGATGCTCTTCTGACCTCACACATTAGGGGGCATCTATTATAACTCTAATTTTCACCAGACATGCTTACCTGGCCTCAGTCCATCTCAGATTCCTTCTTTGCCAAAACACTATTGAACAACTCTTCTTAAAAACCCCTTTTATAAAGCCCCACATGCCTTGATTCATTACTGCATGCGTGTACACGCTAGCTGACCCAAGACAACCCATGTGTACCTACAAAAGCACAAAAAAAGGAAAGTTGCTGATGAAACACACAGCTTTGGGTAATTTAACTAAACCTTTCGACCATGCATGGCCAGTCACTCGACCAAATACCTAGCTTCTTCTAGCCTATAAAATAAGGGTTAGGGGTCCCATTTGAAAGGAGGAGAATCATAGTAAAGAAACTATACTCGATTAAGCATTCTCTTTGTCCCAACCTTTAGCCATCCTTGTGAAAAGAGAAGTATAGAGAAAAGCAGTTGGAAGATAGTGGAAGAAGAGCCCAGGACCAGGATCGAGGAGCAGTAGTCGACTTGATCATTGTAAGGTATCATTGTGAAGTTAATAAAAGAATTTCTTTTCCCGTCCCGCCATATGAGATTGTCATTATTGGAATATTGATTGTATGATTGATTAAATATTTAACCCATTAGTTCATAGATCAAATGCATGTAAAGTTATTTGTTTGTCTTTAGTGAATGTAGGTCAGCATTGGGAGGAGAGTTGCAGTCAAAGAACAACCAAGCGCAAAAAGGGATCGACATCAAACATGAAAAATAAGGTACGTCAACTTAATCTCTTGAGCCTTGTATTTACATATGAGTAATGGGGGTTTAGGCATGGGATGATGGTAAAAAGTAAGAATCTTTAGGTCATTTTTGCATGCATGATAAAACCCTTAGTGCTAGTCTGTAGGAGGGATTTCCCACCCACAACACACAAATCTTGTCTGAATGACAGAAGATATTTGTTGTCCAGTCTCACAGTTCTGCAGTGTAGGTGCATTCGTCGAGGAGATGGTTGGTTGTTTCTTTTTGAGTTTGACATAGATGACACCTTGACGGACCAGTGAAACCTCTTTTCCTTAGGTTATCCCAAGTTAGGATGCAGTTGTGTAATATTAGCCACTGGAAGATCTTAATCTTTGGCCATTGGGGGCTGTTCCAGAGCTTATCCCAGTGTTTCTCTAGGTCGTCTTGGTCTGGGTTTTCCATATAGTGTCGGACTTCTTTTAGGTTGAATTCCCCTCCGTCCTTTTACCCCACCTCAGCCGGTCTTCTCCTTTCATTATTGTTATTTTCCATCTGCCCAGTTCCTCCTCCACCTCTTTTGTTGTTGTTGCGATTATCTCATTTTTCTGAGGAATAATATTGTCCCAAGTTCTCCATTTGTTGCAGTCTGTTCCCTGCTGCCAGTATCGATAGATGTTGATTTTTCGTTGTGTGATGAGGTCCTGTTGGAGTATTCCTCTATCCAATTTTTCCATCCTTGGTTCCTGTTGCCAAGTGTCCTCCCAGAATCTAGCTGTTCTGCCATTCCTGATTTCCCAAAAGTTGTGTGTCTGAATCCATGCTTTGTTGCACCATGCTAGGTTCCAGATGGCTGAGCCTTCCTTGGTTCCTCCAAAGTGGATTATGTCCTGGTTGCGGGTGTCCGGTGCGTACTTTGAATTCCATAGGTTTACCCATGGTGTTGTAGTTTCTTTGACCCAACGCCACCATATTTTCACCCCATATGCATTGTTGGTAGTTTGTGGATCTTGTAGCCCCAAACCTCCTTTTCTTTTTGGCCTCCAGACTTTCTCCCAGGCCACTAGGGCCCATTTTTTCTTTGTTTCCACACCTCACCACAGGAAGTCCCTCTGGATGGATCTGATTTTCTGTAGTATCCCCTGTGGGGTGGGGAAGACTGACATCATATAGGTTGGAATAGCTTGTAAGACAGTCTTAGTTAGGATCAGTCTGCCAGCTAGATTAAGGGACCTATACATCCAGTTTTTTACCCACTCCTGTAATCTGTTTATTACTCCTTCCCAAGTTGACAACTTATACACTTTGTCTGTCAAAGGAACCCCCAGATACTTGGTTGGGAGTGTTTTCCATTCAAATCCTAGAATGTTGGTCAAATTCCTTTGGATAGCTAGGTTGGTATTAAAAATAAAGATCATCAACTTGGAGTGGTTGATCTCAACACCCGAGGCTTCGCCAAAATCTTCTAGAATGTGTTTGTAGGCTTTGGATTCTTTGACCGTGGGTATGCCGTGGAGGAGTGTATCACCTACAAACTATTCATGGGTTGAGGTAGGGCAATTTTCAAAGGGTTTGAGCCCTGTTATTTCTCCAGTTGTTGTTGTGCTCTTTATGCTCCTGCTGAGGCCTTCCATCATCAGAATGGACAGAAAGGGGGACAACAGGTCACCTTGTCTGATCCCTCTCCTGGGCCAAAAAGGTTTGGTTGGGGCTCCATTGATTAGTAGCGAGTAGCTTGTTGTGGATACTAGGCTGACAATCCAACTGATCTAGTGTTGGGTGAAACCAAAGGCTTCCAAAGTCTTGATCATGTAATGCCAACTAATTTTATCATAGGATTTTGCTAGGTCCAGTTGTATTAACATTCCCCCCCCTCTTCTGAAGTTTTAAGGTGTGGATGATTTCATGGGCCTGGATGATATTGTCCATTATTTGTCTACCCTCCACGAAGCCTGCCTATTCTTGTAAGATCAGTGAAGGTAGGAGGGGTTTCAATCTATTTGCTATGACTTTGGAGATAATTTTGTAGATTACGTTACAGAGTGCTATGGGTTTGTACCGGTCCAGGGTTTTGGCTTCATTTTCTTTAGGGATTAGGGTGATCATGGTTGTGTTTAGTGCTTTAAGGATGGAGGCAAACCTTCTAGAGTCCTCTACTGCCTTATAGATGTCCCATTTGACAATTTCTCAACAGGCTTTGAAGAACTCCATAGTGAAGCCATCTGGACCTAGTGCTTTCCCACTGGGCATTTCCTGGAGGGCTTGATCAACTTCTTCTGTGGTAATAGGTTTGTTCAGGAAAATGTTTTGTTCCTTAGTAACTAGGCATGGAATATGCTGGGTTATTTTTTGGATGGCCTCCGATATGTCTTGATGAGGTTCTTGGGCTATCCCATGGAAGTGGATGACCAGAGCACTTTCGATCTCCTGATGTGACTCACGCTTGATTCCATCCTGGTCCTTGATCTTCAGTATTTTGTTATGGGCTCTTCTGGCCATGGTTGTTCTGTGGAAGAACTTGGTGTTCCTCTCTCCTTCCTTTAGCCATCAGATGTGGGACTTTTGACGCTAGAGTGTTTCCTCCTGTTGGCATCACACCTCCCAATCTTGTGTCATTTGGAGCTCTTCCTTTTTCCGGTCCTCCATATAGCCTTCCCGTAAGCAAGTTTCTTGGAGTTTTTTCATTTTTTCTTCGATGTCATTTTTCTCTGTGTTTATATTCCCAAAGATATCCCTGTTCCAATCCTTGAGTTTTTTTCTGATGTATTTAAGTTTCTTGTATATTTTGAACATCCTAGTCCCTTGCTTCGGTTGCTCCTCCCTCCACCAATGTTTGATTTTTTCCTTGAAAGTCGGGTGAGCGATCCAGAATTTCTCGAATCTGAAGGGTTTGTTCTTAGGTGTTGTTTGGAAGCCAGCCTCCAGTTGTACTGGCCAGTGATCAGATCCACCCCAGAGGAGGATGTTGAAGTCTAAGGTTATCCCCTACATGATGATTGACTCTGATACAAGGAATCGGTCAAGTCTTGTAGCTACCTGGAACTGGTTCATCCATTTATTGTTCCAAGTGAACTATCCATTCTTGGTTTGGAGGTCTACCATCTCCGCTCTGTCTATAAAATTTTAAGACTCCTCCGCATCCCGATCCAATCTTCTCGTACCTCCCTTCTTTTTCACAAGGGAGGTGATAATGTTGAAGTGCCCTGCCAGTATCTAGTGGAGGTTGGTGGCTCAGCCTTTTATATCTTCTAGGTCTCGAATCATTCCTTTCTTTTCCTCTGGCCTGTGGGGCCCATACACGTTTGTGCATAGAATCCCCTTAGTATTTCCTATGATTTGCATGTGTACCGTTAGGGTGTACCTGGTTGCCTCGGCTGCTATTAAATTTAGGATTTGTGGGTTCCACAGAGTGAGTATGTCACCTGGCCTTTGGTGGTCTTCGATGGCTACCATCTTGTACTTGTTCTAGTGTTTTTTACTGATTGCCTCCATTATGTCTCTAGTACATTTTGTCTCTTGAATAAAACAATGGTCCTGTTGCTCCTGCTTTAGTTTATTCCTAAGAATTCTTTGTTTTCTTGAGCTATTTAGGCCTCTTATATTCCAAGTTATAACCTTCATTTTTAAACATGTGGGGGAGAGTGGGAAAGAGTTTCTTGATCTTACCCGAGTTTATCAGTAGCGCTCCCAGCTCCTGTAGTGCAATGTTGTTTGATTTCTTGCCTTTTTTCCGCCTCGTCTGTTTGGGTGATGGCTGCGATTGTCCCTCGCCAGCTTTCACTCCTAGGTGTCCTATCTCCCCATGAGTGCATTTTTGTCCTTTGGCTTCCTCTTGTAGGAGGAACAGGTATTGGATGCGGTCAAGTTGCTCTATTGGTACGCTGTCGACTCCCTACCTTTTCCATTGCTCTAATATGTGCGGAAGGTCTATCCTTTCCCTTTCCACCAAGTCTCTAAGATCGTGGTCTTCTGTACTGACTTCACTCAGGGTCATCTCTACATCCCCCTCTGCATCTTGCATGGCAGTGTTGTCCTCTATTGTTTCTTCATCCATCGGGGTTGCGCAACTCCCCTGAGCTGTTGTAATGTTTGGTTGTTGGGTGGGCTCTTTTGTTTCTTGGTCCTTGACTTCTAGAGCTTTTGTCGAGTCCTTTTCTTCTGTTATCCCTTTGTTTGTTTGGTCACTTCCTTCCATTGTGTTTCGGGTCTCCTGGGCATTTCTTGTCGAGGTTTTATTTTTCTTTTTAGCTGCTCGGTTCCTAGGGTTCGGGGTTATAAACCCTTCCTCGTCTTGCTGTGTTTTGGGATTTACTGCTTCCTGCCTTTTGTTTTGAGGGCACTCTATGATCAAGTGTCCATGCTCATGGCATCGTCAGCATCTAAAGGGGATATGTTCGTAATCTATGTTTTGGATCCATTCCTCATCCCTGAATTCCAGACTTATGGCCTCTAGGAGTGCTCCTGAAACATCCATCTCTATACAGATTCTTGCATACGATGTGTATCTTCCTTTTAGGGTGGCTTCTGAGGTCTTCACATATTTCCCCAATTTGTTGCCTATTGCTTCAAAGGTAGAGGGAAACCAATAGTCTAGGGGTAGGGAATAAAGTCTCAGCCATAATGGTACCTTTTTGAACATTTCTTTCTCTGGGGCAAAATTTTCTTTCTAGGATTGCATGTAGATTCTCGTCGAGGCATGGAAATATGGACCTCTCTCGAAGACTATGTCCCTGTCCTCCAGGTTAATACAGACTGTTGTGAAGAAACCCTTCAAGCCTAGGTGGAGTTCCACTTCTCCATTTGGCTTCCAGTGGTATTTAATCAAGTTGCACAAAGTTCTTTATATGGGCCATAACCCCATGAATTTGCATATGAGCGCATGCATCTTCATTTGATCCCTGTAGAGTTGTGTTTGTGGGTCTTCTAGTACCATCTTAGGTATCAATGTTGTTTTGGGTTTGCAGGGGTTGCGCTCTTCTGTCCCGTTAACCTTCCCGGTCTTGTGTTTTTCATTTTGAGTCTCCTTAGCAACTTCCCCCATGGTCTCATTTTTGTCCCAACTTCTTTCTTGCTGCTTCCTTGGTTCTGATCCCAAGGTTCTTGTCATTGGCGCCTTGAAAACTCTGTTTCTTGGCCCTTTTCCTCTGTCCACCACTACCTGTTTGTATGAGGGTGTCCCCTTGCCCCCCCNCTCCTAAATTCATCAGAATCCTTGCACGATCCAAGAACATACTCTCAATTGTTCGTTCCTCAATTCTCAACTCTTGCAAATACATTAACTTATAAAATATTTTAAATAAATAAATAAAAATTGTTTGTTTAATATGATTTGGAAAAAAATTATCAATATAAAAAATAGTGAATAAAAATGTGCCAAGTAATATATAAAAAATTGTAAATAAAGTTAAAAATATGTAATGTGTAGCATGCTAATGTGACATATAGCTTATAGTTAATAATTATAAAAATTTAAAAACTTTTATAAATATTAAAATATTATTAGATTCATTTTAAATTAGGATTTATTAAGTTTTTATAGATTAATTTTTTTTGGGAAAATCCTTTAACCTTTCCTCAAATTTTGCACCAAAAAATGTTATATTTTTATTAATAATTATAAAAACTTAAAAAAATTATGAATATTAAAATATTACTAATTTAGATACATTTTAGATTTATTAAAAGTCCAGATACATTTTAGATTTATTAAAATTCCATAAAAATCAAATTTATAGATACATTTTAGATTTATTAAAAGTCATACATTTTAGATTTATTAAAAGTCCATAGAAATCAAATTTATAGAAGTGAAAATCTTTAAAAAAAAAAAAAAAATTATA
>ML805333.1:607282-624753 GCA_009831015.1 Picea engelmannii
AAGGAAACTAATTCGAAGTGATTTTTTTTTTCAATTAGATAGACTTAGAGAGGGATAATTTTCATAATTTAAATAATTTTATATAGAATAAAATCACTTTATAAAAGTCAAAAGGGTTTAATGTTTTTGATAATAGTTTTGAAATATATGACATGAGGTAATAAATGTATAATTATTTTATAGAATTATGATATTATATAATAAAAATAATTTAATTTTAATGTTATAGTCAAGTTACACATTAAATTGGTGTATGAGACCCCTAGTTTGTGGGATAAGGGAGGGCTTATTTGTGGGACAAGGGACCCCTTTTGCATAATGATTTGATTGCTAAAGTCTATTGAGGTGTACATACCCTACCTACCCACTTAGGTGTACATACCCTACATACCCTACTCTTCTCTATTTAAACATGTGACCTCTTAAGAAGAAACACATGTTCTTAACCACTAGGCCCACTGAAATTGGACAATTTAATAATTAGTTGATTTTGATTATTAATTTTGTGAATTAAATAAAATTGGATTATGATTTGATAATGAAATGAAATAACATCTAATATTAATATTAAAAAGAGAATATAAATACATTATTTTATTTAATGATAATTTATTTTTGGAAAGAGACATTATAGTTAAAAGTTAAATTATAAAAATGTCATATAAACATAAGAAGAACAAAACTCCTAAAAGGTGAAAACTCTAATTTTAACATGATTATTATTGAACGGGAACTAGATCCGAGAATATAATTTTTTGCTCGATTTTGGACTTTTTTATTCTTTTAACTAGTTGAAAAGAACATTAGCGAAATCAATCAACTTTCCTTATTTAAAACATAATTACCAAAAGAATACTCTCAAAAGTTACTTATATTAAAATTAATTTTTAAATGATTTTCGGTAACCATCCAAATCACTTGTCATGACTATAAAATTAACTTTAAAGAAAAGATTATAAACATGTATATCTTTACCTTTGTTCAATTAAAAAAAATAAGTTTAAAAAACCCCATAAGCTATAGTCAAAATTTCCCTGACAAAGAAGATGCTTTAATTTGATATTAAATTTGGATGAAAAGCCATACTCATTGGCAAAATTGATATGACTTGTTATAGAATTCAATATTTTTTTTGTTCTTTTGCAACCAATGTCCATACCATGTCCAAAACTAGCCTTTTACTTGGAATAATGTCATAATTTAAGAGGCGATTCACCAATTTTTTTATACATCCTATTCATATTCAAAATGTTGTGGGAACATGTCACCATCATTAATCTTCTTGGTGGGATTCCTTCTTTATCTAAATGGGATAAAAATGTACAAAAATCTAATTAAAATATTAAATAATAACTTATTATCCTAAAAGAGTAGAACAAAAGTCATTAGGTATATTTCTGGGAAAGGAAAATGATAAAACAAAAAAGTTATTAAAGATATTTTTTAAAAGGAATATCAATAATTGTTAAAAAAATTCCTTAGATGAACTTGTGAAGTGGGAATGGAGGAACACAAATTTTAATTAAATAAATTGCTAAAAGTTGAGTTCAAGGAAGAGACTTAAAATGAGATAAATAAAATTATTTTCACCAAATCACTATGAGGAATCAAAGTTGCAACGAAATAATTCAAATACAAAACCAACAATGTGTCGTGATAGTCTTGACCCAACCAAAAAAACCAAAATTCCTTATTGTAAACAAGTTATCTCTATTTATATTTTAAGTAAAAATTAAAATTTATGTAAAGATTATTAAGAAATAGAACATAAGTAATATAAAAAAAATTGATAAAAAATTCTTTAAACCATTCTTATTATTAATATTCATTTACACATTTATAGTATATGAATGTAACCATCTCATAAACTATGATTTACTTTCACATTGGAGGAAGCACAATAAGATTATAAAAACTATATTCTATAATATCAAATACATAAAGGTGATGTATGACTTTATGATTATACACGGAGTCACATGCTAACAGAGATGTTTGTAAAGAAAAAGTTTATCAAAAAGTTATAGATTTGGCAAAAGGGAAAATCCTTGGTCCAAATACAATGTCATTAGCTTTTTAAAAGTTGTATAATTGGGATATAGTAGGAAATAACATACTAGAGGTTGTTAACGAATTATGACAAATCCATAATGTTTTTAAATTCGTTAATGGCACATTAATTGATATAATTTTAAAATAGAAGGAACCAATAACAACGTGTGCATCACAACTATAAATTAATTTCTAAAGTAATTGAGAAAATGATTAAACATAGTTTAGCTTTTATCATCTCGAAGGATTTGATCTATAAACTATTGTGGATATTCTACTGGAACACTTCATCACAACATATCTTAAATTATTCTATAATATTAGATTTTGCATTCCCTTCTCCTATAATATCTTGGATGCTCTTCTCAACTATGGACCAAGTACAATACAAAATAATGGAACCCCTTCTCCTTGTAGTATCCTAGTATTTAACATAGCCCGATATACATCTAGGGTTAGGGTTTTGACTTCCTCAATCCTCAATTAGTGATAAGGTTCGAAAATTCTAGAATATTCTTGAAAATCCAGACGTGGCTATCCCCACACATTTGATTAATGGGGGTTGGTGTGGCATCCACTCATACCATGGTGGTCAACATGGTAGGTCAACTTGCAGGAGGCATAACTTTCGCATACAAACTTTGATTAAGGCGATTCTTGCACCGATGGAAAGGTCTTGCTGTGTATAATATGGCATGTTCCTTTATAATAGTTTTGGACCCCCCAAAAATGTCATTTGATGGCTCAAAATGGATTTCGAATATTTTGGTTGATTTTTGGAACCCAATTTTCGAAATTGGGACCTTCCACTAAAATGGATCTGCAAGATGACTCCAATTTTTTCCAACCAGAAAGTATGAGATTTATGATAAATGATATAATGATCCAATCCAGAGCATACCTCCCCATTTAGGGAGGATTTTGATCCCCAAAATATTTGATAAATGAGGGGAGGAAAATTTTCCTCTACCTTCTCTTTGGAGTACCATTTTGTTTTTCCTAGAATTTTTCCTTTCAACCAAATCTTCCAAACATCATGCTACCCTTGTCTCGTAGTTCTGAAATTCTTTTGAAAAAATGTGTCTTCTTCCAACTCTCCCTGAGCATCCAATGCTAAGTATTCTATGGTTGGTTGAACCTATTCCTCCCCCTAATCCAACATGGAAGGCTCATAGAGTTTCAAATTATTCACATTCACTACTAAGTAAATGTGTATGTATCGGTGTAGAATGAGTCTATAGGCGTTATTTCCCACCTCCAATACCTCAAAAGAAACATATAACGGAGTCTTGATATTCTTACTAGGATCTTGTAATCTTTCCTTGTTTAGTTGTAACCAAACAATGTCTCCCACTTTGAATGATTTTTCTGTTTCTTCTAATCATGTCATCCCTTGTACCTTTACTGTGACTCATTTAGTGTCTTTTGTACTTACAAATGGATCCACCTAATCTTTTCAAAAAAAATATCTTCTTTTAATTCTTCTCTCATGGTGTCTTTTGTCACTCCTCCATGTAGTCCATAAAGAACATCCAAGGGTGAAGCTGACAAATACCCAAAACAAGTTTCAAAAGTGGACTTACCAGTAGAAGTGTGGACCACTCTATTATAACAATGTTTAATATAGATCAGATTATCATCCGAGGTCATTATATGCTTTTGATTGTAACCCTTTAAAATATGCACCAAATTCATGTTGAATACTTTTTTTTTCTCATCTATCTATGGATGGAATATTGTAGATCTCTTTGACTTTGTGTCCATATTCTCCCAATGTTTAGTCTAAAATGAACTAAGAAATTTTGTATCCTTGTATGAGATGATTCTCCTTGGTATCCCACAGTGCACCCATACCTATTCAAGGAACATTATTTATTCTTCTTATCTTCTAATGGTATTTTTACAAGGCATAAGAATGCACATATTTCTAAACCTATCCACTACCACAAATAAATAGTCATGTCCCTTCCTAGTTGTTAGTAAACCTTCTACAAAATCCGTTGAATTTTTTTTCCCAAGGTTGAGTGGGTATAGTTAAGGGATGGTATAGACCCTACTTTCTATTACTAGTCTTATTGGTACAACAAAGTATGCATCCTCTCATATATCGAGCTACATCTTCTTTCATTTTAGGCCAATACACATACCTTTGTAAGTTAGCAATTGTCTTCTGAACACCAAATTTTTCTACAACTTTGGAGGTGTGAGCCTCTCTAATAAACCATATCCTTTCACCTTTAGGAACACAGATCTTGTCTAGCTTGTAGACTAACACATTTTTTAGATCATATTCAACCTTACTATCACATTTTTCATATAAATTTGTCCCTTTCATTGTTGAAATACCTGTTTGAATTCCTCATCTTCTATGTATTCCTATTTGTATGCATCGTGAGTAAAAGGATCCAGGTGCATAAGAGTTAATAAATTTGTAATATTGGATGTGGGTGGTCTTGAAATCATGTCCAACAATTTATTAGTGATTCCCTTCTTATACTTGATGACTAGATGAAATTACTACAAAAACCCCATCCACTTGTAATGTTTAGTTTGCTGAAGTTTACTCTACGCCTGCAAATACTGCAATGGTTGGTGATTAGTGTGTATAATGGTTTCCTTTCCCATCAAATAGTGCTTCCACTTCTTAACAACTTGAACTAGGGCATAGATTTCCTTATTATATGTAGAGTAGTTCAAAAACTGCCCACGAAACATCTCAAAATGATAGCATATTGGCTTACCTCCTTGCATCAAAACTACTCCCATGACATACCCACTTGCATGTTTCTCCACTTTGAAGGGATTATGCAAGTTTGAAAATGAGAGAACTAGTGGTTGATTGATATTTCATTTAATCTCATTGAAACCTCTCTATTGATTCTTTCCCCATCGAAAACTATTACCATTGGCTGTTATGGCATGGAGTTGTGAAACTACTACTGAAAATGATGCTATGAACTTCCATAGGTATTTTGTTTCCCCCCAAAAAATGCTAACTTCAATGACAATAGTAGGAAATAGCTAATTCATGATGACCGTCATCTTCGTAGGATATATCTTGAGCTCCCCTCCACCGATCACATACCCCAAATACACCAATGACTGCTAAGAAAACTCACATTTCTTGAGGTTAGCCAACAACTAGCATTTTTTTAGATTCTCTAAAAACTACATGAGATGTGAGATGTGCTCCTCCTAGGTAGAGCTATAAACCAATATATCATCCAAATACATTATAACAAATGAATCTAGATATGTGTGCAATACATCATTCATCTATCTCATAAATGTAGTTGGTGCACTACATAAACTAAATGGCATGACCAACCATTGATGTAATCCTTTCCTTGTATTGAAGGTGATATTCTAGGTGTCTTCTTCTTTGACGTGTACTTGGTGGTATCTTTATTTGAGATCCAACTTTTTGAAGTACCAGGCATGTTGCAATTGGTCTAACAAATCATCGATCCTAGGTAGAGGATACTAATTCTTGAATCACCAAGTCCTATCCTTCTTGGGTACTATAATGGTAGGTGACCCACAAGGTGAGGTTCTTTGTTGAATTAATCCCTAATCCAATAGTTGTTGCAACTTTTTATACACTTCATCTAATTCTAGAACAAATTATCTATACAATCCAATATTTGTTAATGGGGATTCAAGAAACAACTATATCTCATGATCCACTTCCCTCTTAGGTGGAAGTCCTTTATGATCTTGAAATGATCCTCTGTATGCCTACAAAAACTCCTCCAACTGTTGTTAATACCTTTTAATACATCCCTCCAAGGATTCCTTTACTCTTACTAATTCATCACCCAATTGATTCTCTCATAAGAAAAGGAAAATATATTTCTTACTTGAGCTAATAAACTTTTTAGCTTGGTTGGAACTTACCTGTGAGATCTTCAATTTACCTTTATGCGCATTCATGATGAAATACTTCCCATCCTTGATCAAGCAGTATTGTTTTTCTCTTTGCATCAAGATCACATACCTGTTGGCACAGGGGAAGACCTAGGGTTCAACTCAAACAACACACCAACAAACCCTAACTACTGGCCCTTTCGAAAACACCGGCGAAGCAGATGAAGTCTCACCCGAAGTAGCAATAGGGAGTTGTAGGACACAGGTGTCTACAACTAGAGGAAATGAAAAATGATTCTAGAACAAAAATGCAATGTAACATAGAGAGTCTTTAACAGTGTTACACTTAGCTTCGCAAAGTTATATTATACCTTCTATCTTTAATATGGAAACAACAATGCAATAACAGTATAATAGATAGAAAATAGCACAACATCAACCACAAAGAACAACAAGATTTGTGTGGTTCAACCTATCCCTAGGGCTACGTACACAGAACTGTGTTTCTTGATATATTAGATGAAAACATACAGTTCTATATACACACTTAGCTGCAGATCCTTCTCTCTCTTCCTCTTTCTCTCCCCTCCCTGCACACCTGGCTGCCGGGTTGATCTTCACACCCAGCTGAAGATCCAGAATACATAATGCTCTTACAACAGAACACTTCTCTCAACAACAACAACAATCATAACCCCAAATAACAACCAATGACCCTCTCAACTCTTCTAGACCTTTATTTATATAGTTCATGACTCTTTGGACAACCTTAGACCAAAGCCTAGGTGTCAAAACCCTAGATCCAAAACCCTAGGTCCACTTGACCCACCTTTTAAGGACTTCGCAGACTTGTTCTTCCTTTTTCTCTGCGAGGTGCTCCAAAGAACCCATTGATGTCTTCTTCAGCTTGTTGACTTGTCCACGATCCATCTTCCATGCTACTTTGTCTTCCTTGATATTCTCCTTTAACGGCTCGCTTTTCCTTTACTTTGCTCCTTTTTTTATTCTTCTTTAACCACTTCGAACCCTCCTCGGTTTATGTGCCTTCTGCGCACTTTGTACTTTGTCTTTATTCCTTAATATTCACTTTCTTCCTTAATACATGACCAAGGGACAACATGCCCCCAACACTCACATGTGATTCGTCCCAAGTCACTGTAGGGTTGAAACTTCTGTATTACTTCGACTGCATACTATGCGAAGAAGCCTGTGCTTTTTTCTCTGTCGCTTCCCTATTGTGTGCAGACTGTCTTTTCTCTATTGGGTACCCAATTTCAACTGCACTTGGTACCTATACCCTTCTTCCTTTAGTTTACTGAGAGCTGTGAGGTAGCTCGTTGTCACAATACAACTTCAATCGACTCCCATTCACTAAACCATCCTTCCATTATTCATTGAGGGTCTTCAATTGCGCAACTCCTGCTTCTGTAACATAGACAACCTCTAATGGCCCAAGCAAATGTGTCCTAAACTTTCCTGGATGCTTCATTAAATTGTTGTCATATAACAGTACACAATCTCCTTGCTTAAATGCTTTCTTCTTGATATGTCTTTCATGGTAAGCCTTTTAATGTTTTGTTTGTACCTGATGATGAAATCTTGCAATGAACTTGTCTTCCTCTAATTCTATCAATTGCGTGAGCCTGTCTTGAACAACGCCAGTGTCATCCATACCTGTAAATGTTGCAATTCTTAAGCTAGGAACCAAATATTCTATAGGTACTACTACTTTCTGGCCATAAACTAACTTAAAGGGAGTCTGCGTTGTTAAATTTTTTCAAGTAGTTCTATAAGACCATAAAACTGTTGGAATCCTCAAATACCAATGATCTTTGTTAACACTACAAATCTTAGTCAGCGTTGTCTCCAAGATCTTATTGAAATCTTTGACTGTACCATTTGCATGTGGGTGGTATGGAGTGCTCTTCTGATGGTGAACTTCAAACTCTTGATTCAAGGCTTCAATAGTTTTGTTGATGAAGTGTGTGCCTTGATCACTCATAAGGATCTTTGCGCATCCAAATTTGGTTATGATATCATCAAAGATAAACCATGCAACTGTAGTTGCAATACATTCTTTAACTACTTTTGCTTCTATCCATCTGGTCAAATACTCTATAGCAGTGATGATGTATCGAGCTCCTGTGCACTTCCTTGGTGGGTTGATAGGTCCCACAAAGTCAATAGCCCATTTCTTAAATGCTTGTAAAGTTAACTGAGGTGCTAAAGGAATTTCATCCCTTCTAGAACACTTCCCTATCCTTTGGCATACATCATAGGCTCTGTAGTATTCCTTAACATCCTTATGTAAAGTGGGCCACTAGAGGCCATCTCTAAGAACCTTCTGCGTTGTTGCTTTCCCTGCATAATTTCATCCTGCAATTCCTTCATGTGCTTCTACAAGAATCAATGGTCTTTCTGTCTCCATAACACATCTCCTCAAGATCTCATCTGGTCCCATCTTGTATAATTGTCTAGCTATAAGTTGAAAATCTGTAGCACAAACTACCAACTATTTCTTCTAAATGATTGTATACTCGCAAGGTGCCATTCTTGTGGACATGAACTGGACTATCTTAACGAAGTGATCATCAAATTTCTGATTTCCAACAACTGTGCATCTGGTAGTGTATCATCCAAACTAGTAGGTTCCTCTCCATGTTCTAACCTAGATAAGTGGTTCGATCCTTTATTCATTCTCCCTGTCTTGACCACAATCTCAAATTTGTACTCCTGGAATAATAATATCCATCTGCATATTCTTCCCACCAACACTGGCTTGTTGACTAAGTACTTCAATACAAAATGGTCAGTAAACATCTTAAAATGTCCTTCCAACAAGTAGTGTCTAAAATTTTGCAGCGCATATACCATAGCTAAGACTTCTATTTCAGTGGTAGTATAATTTATTTCAGATGTAGAAAGATTCCTGCTAGCAAAGGATATAGGGTGGTCAATATCTCCTACTCCTGGCTATGCTAAGACTTCTCCTAATGCAATGGACGAAGCATCAACATGAACATTGAACTCCTTACTCCAATCTGGAAAAACCAAAATAGGCATAGTGACCATTTTTTTCTTTAGTGTGTTGAAGCTCTACTAGCATTCCTCTATCCATTGAAACTTACTATCTTTCTTTAGTAGCTTCTCCATAGGTGTTGTTATCTATGCATAGCCCTTAATAATTTTTTTATAATATCTAGTGTGTCTTAATTCAGTGCGCAATTGCCTAACCGAAATAGGAGGAGGTAGATCAACAATGATAGAGATATTGGAATGATCTACCAACAACCCCTACTTACACACAATGTGTCCTAACAACACTCCAAAAGGTGAAAAGAAAATACACTTCTTCATATTCAGGGAAATCTGACATTGCCTACACTTATCTAACATTAATCTCAAGCATTGAATATGATCTTTCAGCAGGATAAAAACAGTCCAATCGTCAAAGTATGCCTCCAAAAACTTGTGTAAAAACTCCTTAAATGCTTCGACCACCACCCTGGAAAAATGTTTGGTGAGTTCTTCAACCCAAAAGGCATCACAGTGTACTAAAACGAACCCCATTATGTTGCAAATGTAGTCTTATGTCTGTCTTCCTTAGCAATTCTGATCTGGTGATAGCCTGAAAATCCATCTGTGAATGAATAAACCTCCTGTCCTCCTACATTATCTAGAACCTCATTAGTAAAAGGTGTAGGAAATGGATCATGTAAACATGCATCATTCAACTTCCTTAGATCTACATAGATTTTGATTTCTCCTGAATTCTTATCTTGGGCCACCACAGGGATGATCCATTCAGATTCTTCAATTGGTTCTATGATTCCTGCTTCCAACATTTTATCTAATTCAATCTTAACTTTCTGATTGTACTTGGGATTTAGTATGTAAGGTCTTTGCTTGATAGGCCTTGCATCTGGTTTCAAAGGAATCCTCATTTTTCCCATGGGCCCTTTTATGCCCTTCATGTCTGTGAGCTTGGTTGGAAACAAGTCATGATACTCATGCAATAGTTCTGTAATCTTACTAATAATAGCATCATACTAATAGTCTCCAACATTATCCAACTTAGGTGCTTGTTCTGTTCCAATATTAAACTTCTTAATTTTAATAGGATTCCCAACAAAAGGTAATTCAATCCATGGCCCTTCTATGTCTCTATGTCCTTCAGTTTCTGCAATGTTTACATCCCTAGGGTCATCATCCTCGTCAACATTAGTATTATAACAACCCTCTAACCGATGAAGAGGTGTATTCCATTCATCTTCTTCTTGGTCAAGAGGGGGGTTAGGTGCCTCCTCAAAGACATTATGTCTTACAATTTGTAAAGCTTGATCTACTGTGGGGTACTGACTTTCAAATAGGAACGTAGCTATAACGTTCTGGGTCATACCATACCAATATGTAGTGGCTAAGTGCAATCCTTCTTGAAGATACCAGTTGATGGACGTATTATCTAAGGTGTTAATGAACTTATGTACCCACTGTTCCTTAGGAATGATGCTCCAGGCCTCCTCACAACTTCGCATATGGTCCTTAGGACAACTTTGAACTGTGTATTGAACTTTACATCCTTCAACTTGGTCTGAAAAGTGCACTGTCAATAAGGTGCGACATTGCACCTACTCTGTGATGTTCTTCTTGTGTGTTCCCCACCATCTAGTTGGTGTTGCTTTCAAGGCTTCGTCTAGTGCCACCATCCTTTGTTGTATTGGTACAATTCTCTCAAATTCAGCTAGAAATGTCTCTAAATGATTCAATCCATGAAATGTAGGAATATTACTTACTTATGTGCCAATCCAGCGAACTGCCTTGGTCAATCTGGCACACCTCCACGTAGAGACTTCATACATTCTGTTCTACCAATTTTCCAATGCTTCTTCTGAATCTAGTGAGAACACACTTTCACTTTGACAACTTAATTTTCTATATACTGTAGGATTAATGTAATCCTGTTGCCTTATTGTTAGTTTATAGGTGTTCTCTAGCTCATAGGAGCGGTCTTCTTCTCTTATAGGTTTTGTGTATCTACGATGTTCATCAGGATCAATAGGTGCAATGACCTTAAGGCCATTACCCTCAAATGTCATTCTTCTCTTTTTTAGGTCAACAACAATCAGATTGTTGAATGCCCAATCAATACCTAACAAAATAGGATAGGGACATCTATCATCAACAATATCTATCACTTCGAAATATGAAAATGTCCTTACTTCGTTGATGTCCACATGGACATGCTCTAGTATTCCAAAGGGGATCACCTCCTGCTGATTAGCCATCCTGAGCTTGATAGGAGAGTAAATCAACTTAGGTTTTCCCATCAATGCCCAAGTCTACTTCGTCATAACATTTACTTCTGATCCCAAGTCGAGGACCACATAGTCTATGTCTTAGTCTCCAATCTGAGCACTAACATGTATTTCCTTGTTTGTCCTCCTTTCCATAGATACTTGATTCATAGCTCTACTCAAAAGAGGATCTATTCTCCCAATTTCATATTGTCTTATTAGGTGTTGTAGTTCATGCACAACTCTTTCATCTTTAATCAAATTAATGCAAGTATACAAGAAGTCCATAAGCTTGCTTACCTCTTTTCCTTGTCTAGCTAGGTCAGAATAATCAAAGGGTGGAGGCATTTCACATTCCCTTACTTTCGGTTGTGCCCTAGATGAAGAATCATATTCTCCTGAAAATTCTCTCCTTGCTTCTTCAAAAGTATTCTTTTCTTTCCTTGGATCAAACAATGGTACCTTCTATGTAGCTCTTCTGATCCCTGATCCCACTATAGTCTTTCCTGGAGTCATCATGTCTTCTCTCATGAAAACGCCTCCTCTAGTAATCACAGTGAATCTAGGATCCTCACCACGAGGTTTAGCTGATATTAGTTGGACTTGCTGGTTTCCACCTCGTCTTTCCTGAAGTTTAGCTAACAATACTAGACAGTCTTCAATGACATGGTCAAATGAATTACAGTAGCTGCAATTAGTACAAGGGTTATGACAATCCCTTTCCAAATGTCCTGGATGGGCGCAGTTATAGCAAATGATCTGACCTTGACATCGACCCATTCCTCCTCCTTGTCCTCTTCCTTTGAATCCACTGCGAGGGTTGAAGTTTCCTCTTCCTGGGGAGTTCAACTACGCAGTGTTTCCTTCTAACTTTAATTATCCTTGAATTATATATGCATCCCTTGACCTTTCATGCATGAGTTCATAAGCCCTACAGTCCTTCTCATCATGCCCCATAGATTTACAGAATGTGCAATAAATATTGGTGGGTGTCTGGACATATTTTTTCATATAATAAAATTCACCAGGGCGATGTCTATTTGTACATACCTCACACCATGCTAAAGTATCCTGCTTCAAAGGGTTAGGCGCTCCAAAGGACAAGTATTCATTGAATACAAGACAATTCTCTTTGTCATGGCCCTTTGCTTTACATATGATACACCAGATATCTTCTCTTTTCACTTTTCCTTTGTCCTTCTTCATATCTTCAACTTGTAAAGATAAACTGGTCAATTGATCCAAAATTTGGCTCATACCTAGACTGGATTCTCCTACAAGGGCTGCTTCTAGTTTCATGGTGATCTCTAATGCTTCAGCCTGGGAAGTGACCTTCTGTTGCATCAGAGGAACTCTAATGTGTGGCAAGAGGGAAACTATGCACCATTCCTTATGATGTTCATCTGGGATCTGAAAACTTAAATGGCCTATCAAGGTCTTAAACTTCTGATCAAATTCCCAAATAGGTTCAGTTACCTTCTATTTGATATCCTTTAACTCTGTAATGCATTGTGACTCTGACTTAGGTTTATTGAACTTTGCACCCAATGCAGTTTTGATTTCATTCAGTGGCTTAGGTTGTACAGATCTTGAAGAAAATTTCATATACCATCTTAGGGCGCGGTCCCTCAAGGTAGTACTAGACTGAGCTCTCTTAACAACTTCGTCGGTGACTTTCTTAATTCTCCATACAACTTCACATAAGAACCAGTGCTGGTCAGGATCCTCAAATCCATATCCTCTAAAAATAGGTAACCTCATTTCATCTACCATAGATCTTCCTTGGTTTCTAGACTGAGTATGTACTAAACTTCTTGTAACAATACTTTGAGTGCTCTGATTACTCTAGTTACTTTGGTTACTTAGTGCTGCTAAAACAATAGGAGGAGTAATAATACTTACTTCGACGGTAGGCATAGTCCTTGAAGTTTCTGGTTCTCCTTGGTGAAGTTCTTCAGTCTCTACTTCCTCTGCTCTTGCGGACTCTTAATACGCTTCTTGTGTTAGCTCTTCTTCTTCTCCACTATAGAATCCCTCATCTCTGTAACTCTGCTTAAACAGGTTCGCAAGAGGAACCTCCCTGAATGATCTCCCACTGCGCGTGTGTCCAGCCTCTATGTCACCATCGCTGTATGAATTCTTGAACATTAGCTTTAAATTCCAACTGATTACTATATCTTCAAGATATTCTTCTCATGCAATAACATCTTAATATTCAGCTTCAAAAAGTGTAGAAACTTCCCTCTAGGTCCTTTGAAGAAATACCTCTCTACTTGACTATATGATTCCACTTTGTCAATAGTAAACTCAGTAATGTACCCTCCAATAGTGCTATCAAACTAGAGATCCACTACTCTAGACACAACGTTATCGAATCTCTTGACTTTCTTGATCAACACCGATGTCCAAACCACAGGAGGTCTAGATATGATCTCAAACTATGCGTCTTCTAATCTAGCTAACCACTCATATAACTCCTTATGAACTCCAACAAAGAAAATTTTGTGCACATCCGTAAATATGTACCTCCCCAACCAGTCTTCTGTACTAATTCTAGGGTTCTTATTCTGAGCTATGGTGAAGTCCCTTTCTTGTTCTTCTATCCAGTTCTGAATCTCTTTCTTCGATGGAAACCACCTTGACAATCCCTCAAGAAGATCTCGGTACTGGCAATAGAACTATTTGTTGGCACAGGGGAAGAACCAGGGTTCAACTCAAACAACGCACCAACAAACCTTAACTACTGGCATTTTCAGCAACACCTACGAAGAAGATGAAGTTTCACCCGAAGTGACAATAGGGGGTTGCAGGACACAAGTGTCAACAACTAGAGGAAATGAAAAATGATTCCAGAACAAGAATGCAATGTAATCTAGAGAGTCTTTAAAAATCTTACACTTAGCTTCGCGAAGTTATCTTATACCTTCTATCTTTAATATGAAAACAACAATGCAATAACAATATAACAGATAGCAAGCATCAACCACAAAGAACAACAATATTTACGTGGTTCACCCTCTCCCTAGGGCTACATCCACAGAACTATGTTTATTGATATATTATATGAAAACATACAATTCTATCTGTGCACTTAGTTGCAAATCCTTCTCTCTCTTCCTCTTTCTCTCCCCTCCTTGCACACCCAGATGTAGGGTTGATCTTTGGACCCAGTTGAAGATCCAGAATACAAAATGCTCTTACAACAGAACAATTCTCTCAACAACAACAACATTCATAACCCCAAATAACTACCAATGAACCTATCAACTCTTCTAGACCTTTATTTATACATTTCATGACTCTTTGGAAAACCTTAGACCAAAGCCTAGGTGTCAAAACCCTAGATCCAAAACCCTAGGTTCCAAAACTCTAGGTCCACATGACCCGCCTTTTAAGGACTTCACTGACCTGTTCTTCCTTCTTCTCCGCGAGGTTCTCCAAAGCACCCATTGATGTCTTCTTCCGCTTGCTGACCTGTGCACGATCCATCTTCCTTACTTCTTTGTCCTCCTTGATCTTCTCCTTTAATGACTCACTTTTCGTTTACTTCACTCATTCTTTTATGCTTCTTTAACCACTTTGACCCCTCCACGGTTTGTGTGCCTTCCGCACACTTCGTAATTTGTCTTTCTTCATTAATATTCAATTTCTTCCTTAATACATGACCAAGGGGAAACAATCCATCATATACATGTAGGGGCTTCTAAACACTACACCACACATGTTAAGGGGTACTACATCTAACTCCACTTGATCAATAAATTTTGGACTTACAACAAATTTGATCTTACAGTGTGTTGGAGCAGTAAATTTTGGGGTTCAACACAGTAAATGAGGATAAGAGTTAAGGAATGGACCAAGGAAGTAGTGCACCAGGAAATAAGGAAGATCAACGTAGATTCAAAGTAAGGAAGAGTTGGATCGAATACCAACCATGCAAAATATAGTTAGAAAGTGGACAAGTGGAGTCCACTTAGAATTAGAGTTTTGAGTCATGATGTAAGGGTTTTTACCCATTTTTAAAATATAAATAGAGGATGTATAAGGTAGTCAGAGGGATTTTGATCGTAATGATATCCTATCTTAGAGCTCATATGTGAAGAACCTAATTTTGGAGAACTTTTTAGTCTTGAGAGTGTTGAGTCGCAATACCAATTTTTTGGAGAGTTGTGGAGCTCGGATGGAGTCAATATTGAGATATAATTGAGGGTTATGTCGCAAGATGTGGATCTTGGTGTGACGTTGGTCACCCTCACTAGTACTAAACCCATGATGTAATTCATGCAGTGCAAGACCTTTTTTGATGAATAATAATAATAATAAGTAGAAGATCTTTGTGGACATAGCCTAGGGGGGTGAACCATGGTAAAATAGTGTTTTTATGTGTGTTGTGATTATTTTATATTATTAATGATGAATGAATAGATAGATGAATTCATCTGTTAGAGTTGATTGACAACATGCACTAGGATAATCACATAGACTGAATGTTATGGATAAAATACTAAATCTGATGAATGCTATGGTAGAATGCATGTTAAATTAGAAGAATAATTCTAATATGCCCAACACTCCCATGATTTCTATCGCTTCCATGATTGCAGACACTTGAGTCATGCAATCACCCATAATCCATATCAAGTGAGAATTCACTATGCACTATGTGCGATGTGTATCCTTCTAGTTTACCAGAAGGGCCGATGGTGAATAGGGTTTTGTTGGAGAACTAAGGTAAAACCTGGGTCAACCCACACATCCAAAAAATGGTTTCGTTGTCGACTGGAACTTAGAAGAACATCCTAGAAGTGATCTGGTGAATAACAATGAAGAAGATGTAGTGGAAGAAAGGAATGTTTAGGCCATGGAACCCTACAAACCAAGAGATTGAAAGATTGTCGCAGACAAAAAAACTTGAGTTCATGGAGAAAGATAAAAAAAGTTCCAGGTATACACTGTGCCAGTATCTATAGAGGTATGTGTTTATTGATTTGCATGAGGCATATTTCTGTTATTTTCTAGAGTTATTATAAGAGTGGTTATTGAGGTTGAAGGATACTCATCCGACTCATCGGATAAGGCCAGTAGAGTGGACTGGTTAGAACATTGCGTGGTTGGAAAGGGTTAATAATAAATTCATGCACACAATGAATTTTTTGTTAGTCATTATTACTATAGGGTTTATTACTGAATTTGCAGTCGATACAATGAAGTCATATATTGCTGTGGAGCAAGATTTATTGAGGGGACCAAGAGGGAGTTACATTAGGTCTTTGTACATGCTGTTGGGTCACATATTTGTCCATATTTTCATCATCTATAGACATCCATCCCATACCTTCTTCGTCCTATTATCGTTCATTTATCATTCCATTTGCCATACATTTCCTACAACTGTTCATAAAATGACATATAATTCCTTTTATGCTTTAGTGGTTAATAATGATTATTCTTCCTTCATTTTTAATGAATTAAAGACTATTATGCATGATTTTTCTAATGATGGTTTGACGAATGATTTTATGTGTCAAGTTGCAGTAGTCAAGGTTCCAACCTCCAAATGACACATGTGAGTTCCAACTCATGGTTAACCATTTTCAGTGAAAAACGTGGCAGAGAAGGAGAGACAAATTTGTGTGGAATATTGTGAGCAGATGAGGATGAATCTCGAAAATCCAAGACATGGGTTTTGTTTAGAATGATCCCAATTGAGTTCAACATGGTTCGTTTTCCAATTGGAGCTACGGTTTGAGAGAAATCGATGGTTCTTTAAAAGGGTATTTTCCAGATTTACAGTTGCGGTCGGTTCTCTAAACTTAGGAATTTGTTTGAGCAACCCACGGATTTGGGGATTTTATTTGTATAAATAAGACCTCTTCAATCAGGAGAGAGGCATTCATGAAATTATATAGAATTTATTTGTAAGAAAGAGCTGAACTTATGTAATTTATGAGTTTTCTTCAATAATACAAAGGAGCTAATGGATCTGCAATTATGTGCAACTTTCTCTTAATCTTGTAAGTCTTTTGGCCACGCATGCTAGGTGAGGCAGGGCCCCCTCAATCTGGTATGTGTTGGTCTTATTCATTTACTTGTATTTTTCTTTTCTTTGTCTTAGTTTATCTTGGTTTATGATTAGTTGATCACTGCTTACAGTTGTGTGTTGTTTATTAGATTGCTCTTATAGTAAGATTCAATTCATGTTGTTGTTACTTCATTTTGTTAATAATCCTTTAATTTATGTAAGAGTGTGGTAGTGGT
>ML805333.1:630237-678768 GCA_009831015.1 Picea engelmannii
GGTTCATTTCCATGATGTATTCATTCATCTCATGGGTTTCCAATTATCTTTTCCATCCTTTTGACTCATGGTTCTCCTACATATTGCACATCTTCAAAAAGTTGTTGTTATGGATTCATGAAAGGATACAACATATGTGTTATATGGATTTGAGTCATACATGTTATATGGATTTGATAGACTATGAAGTTAATGGATGTCCCAAGAATGATTATGATGCTAACCCTTTCATTAATGCCTAGCCCTCCCATATGAACATTGTGTTTTCTTTTCTCGCTTGCCGATATACATCATTGTTTAAAAGAGGGTTATGTGCTCATAAGATTTACCATGGGAGCATGATAATGGTTCTCTTGGGTGGTAGTATGATGATTTTTTGGCAACCTCTATTGCCATCATGAAAACACATGTGTAGTTGTCTACACAAATTCTAATGGAAGGAAGTTGTTATTAAAAGAAAATTGAAACAATGTCTCCACCCAAAATTTAAAAAGGAATTTTTGTAGTGGCTTGTTTCAGAGGCACCTTTCCCATAGTTATTGCAAGCAATAGAAGAAGCCTATGCTACCATAAAAAAAATAAAAAATCACTTTGAGTCATTATCTCTGGCATGCAACAACCATCATTAGTTTCCGCCCATGGTTTCGTATTCAACCATCTATTAATTTTATTGTTGAAATCTTAGAAAGTGAAGGTATATCCAAGGAAAATTCAGATCTCCATTGTGTGCTCAGATTTTAGCATGCTACTATAGTCTAGCATGAAATATATGGCAGAAAATTGGGTCACCATTGGTACATGGACAACAAATTTACCTGGGTGTTGGGCAAACTTATTGGAATTTCCAGATTTTGTCATTGGTTGGCTACATTTTTTTTTAGGAGTTATCTTCATTACATGAAGAATGGAACAACTACTCTGCATGCTCAAGAATCTATTTGATGAAGGAAGTTGACTGTCCACAAGAACCTACAGTAAACGACACTATTGTAGAAGCCATTTTCTTTTAAACACATGGGTAGAAATACAAAGGTATGTGGTTCATTTTCCTGGCTCATGATACACTGATTGATTCACAAATTCTGAGCACTTCATAATGATGGTAAAAACTTTGTTTCATACAGTCTTAATGTTATGAATTTTCATCGAAAAGAAGTCTTGTTATCAATGATGAAAACTTGTGAGGTAACCTACAAACAAAGCAAGTTGTTTTGAGATCTGGAATCCCATGATTACAGGGCTGCAATCCCCATAAGTGAAATAAGATTATTGGAGGGTATATCATATGGTATGTGGATTGTCAAATACATATGGTTAAGCATTTGATGGTAAACTCATGACATGGCCAGCTCAATCACAATCTGAGATAACATTTGATGGATTTCCAAGATTGGAGGATTGGTATTCAAGCATTGATAAGGTATTTACAACCAACAGTAAAAGATATCCTGTACTAATCATTTTGCAGCAAGCTCATGACCAGATTCAAGGTTTGCAGATTGTTTTCCCATTAAAAATGTTGCCTTAAAGTAAAAACAAAACTTATTGAGGGAATTTGATGGTGATTATGTTGTATACATAAGCAAGGGGTACTTAGAGATGATTGTATTTTTATGCATTTTCTTCAAAGGATCTCTTTTGAGATTGTGTTTAATTTTGATTTCATAATACAGCATGAGGACATGCTATACAATTAGTGTGGGGTGGTTACTATGCATGATGGTTTGTTTTCTCATTTGCCATTCATATTTATTTTTCTCATGCATGTTATTTTCTACAAAAGGTGCAGAAATTGATTTGGGCATATCTTCCAAATGACGAATTGGGTTGTCATGATTTTTGGTATGATGAAGCATGGGATTAATATGCATACAAAATTCACTTTGTATTTTGAAAAAAATGTGGTGTCAGAACTGTTTAAGGAGAGCTTCAATTACAAGGAGTTTCAACAAGAGGATATCTTGGGATTTGTGTATTGGATTGTTATGATTTTTTGGCAAGAATGTGCATTAAATTGTGACATGTAAAACTATAAAAATACCTTCTTCATCTAAGTTGTGCTTTGCATGAAAATCCATTGTATCAATAACATTCAAATGAGTCCTTAACAACTTGGTTAATGCAATGTATTGAGTTGCATGAGGACATGCAACATTTTTAGTGTGGGGCAGATGTTGGGTCACATATTTGTTCATATTTTCATCATCTATAGACATCCATCCCATCCCTTATTCCTCCTATTATCATTCATTTATCATTCCATTTTCCATACATTTGCTACAACTGCTCATAAAATGACATATAATTCCTTTTATGCTTTAGTGGTTAATAATGATTATTCTTGCTTCATTTTTAATGAATTAAAGACTATTATTCATGATTTTTCTGATGATGGTTTGAAAAGTGATTTTATGTATCAATAGTTGCAACAGTCAAGGTTCCAACCTCCAAATGACACATGTGAGTTCCAACTCGTGGTTAACCATTTTCGGTGAAAAACGTGGCATATAACGAGAGACAAATTTACGTGGAATATTGTGAGCAGATGAGGATGAATCTAGAAAATCTGAGACATGGGTTTTGTTCAGAATGGGCCCAATTGAGTTCAACATGGGTCATTTTCCAATTGGAGCTACGGTTTGAGAGAAATCGCTAGTTCTTTAAAAGGGTATTTTCCAGATTTACAGTTGCGGCCGGTTCTCTAAACTTAGCAATTTGTTTGAGAAACCTAGGGATTTGGGGATTTGATTTGTATAAATAAGACCTCTTCAATCAGGAGAGAGGCATTCATGAAATTATATAGAATTTATTTGTAAGAAAGAGCTGAACTTATGTAATTTCCGAGTTTTCTTCAATAATACAAAGGAGCTGATGGATCTGCAATTATGTGCAACTTTCTTTTAATCTTGTAAGTCTTTTGGCCACGCATGCTAGGTGAGGTAGCCCCCCCTCAATCTGGTATGTGTTGGTCTTATTCATTTACTTGTATTTTTTTTTTTCATTGTCTTAATTTATCTTGGTTTATGATTAGTTGATCACTGCTTACAATTGTGTGTTGTTTATTAGATTGCTCTTACAGTAAGATTCAATTCATGTTGTTGTTACTTCATTTTGTTAATAATCATTTAATTTATGTAAGAGTGTGGTAGTGGTTTTATTTCCGCTTAGTGCATTTTCAAGCAAGAGTGGATTTAATTGATTTTAAGTTATGTGTTTTATTTTATTAAATAGATAATAATGTTAGTTGGAATTTGTTGCTTGCGTATATTGTGCACGGTAACTTTGAAATAAAAGACTTCCTCAGGTTGACAATTGAATAGTTGGGCAAATACTACAATGCAATTAATTCAACATTAGTTCAGCCCAATGTAGCGACTATTGTTCCTTTGAGTGTAGTTACTGTTCATTTGAAAGGAATAACTGTCGTTCCTTTCGCATGACTGTTGTTCCTTTGAGAGTAGTTGCTATTCATTTGAAAGGAACAACTATCGTTCCCTTTACGATTGTTGTTCCTTTATAGGTGTTGCATCTCTGAAGGTTGGGTATTGAAAATGGAAGGTAAGAACCTATGTAGGAAACAAGTAAAATGCTTGTGCTAGCGCTTACCTTTGGTTGATGCATAGAGGTTGATTTTAGGACATATTTAGAGCCCAACACATGACGATCAAGATCTTATTACGTGATAAAGGAGTGATGACCATGGAATCAAACAGATAAATAACTCTATGTGCATGGGGGAGTTAGGGGAAGCACTAAGGAAGATCTTAGATATGGAGAATTCTCTAGACAGAGGCTAGAAGAAGGAAGAAATGGACCCTATAATGATGGATGGGGAACATAAAAGGGAAATAATAAGGATAGCAAGAGTGACACACAGTGAATGACCCTACCAGTATAAGATCAATAGTAAAAAGAGGGAAGTAGTAGAGCGAGAGGGATTCGACAGTGATGAGGAATAGGTAGAAGATCTCTGTTCGATAGGGAATATTGAGGAAATCTTGTGCGCCACATATGAGAGGAAAACCATAGGTCAGGGGTCTGACACACAAGAAGGATATCCATTCCAGATCTGAATTAGTGTGGAACCCACAACCCCATGTGCAACTAAGACATATGAAGAAGAAAAATCAGTTAACCAACAAGTTATTAGTGGTAGAAGGATTTTTACAAGACGTGGGTCTAGTGGAACCTCGAGTAGAAGTGAAAGTTCAACAAGTAACATTCAAGTATATACACTCTGCAAAGGTTATATTAAAACAAAATTCACAATGGTAGGACAAGATCCAACTATTAGGTTACCTGAGTTCTGGGGAGAAGGGTCAGATGATCCAACAAAGCATTTGTTTATCTATGAGAATATTTTGGAAGCCAAACATATTACAGATAAAGATACAAATATTTCACAGTTGGAAATCACATTCAGAGACTGTGCATTATATTGGTACATGGATCTCATCGTAAATAACCCAACATGAGTGCCTACAACTATTGCAAAGGTGAAGAGGAAATTGATAAATGAATTTTAGAAACCAAGTTCAGAGGATCATTTCATGAATGAGATTATAGAGATTAAGGAGAATCCAAGAGAATGAGTTTGGGAGGTTTACCAGAAATTCAAAAGACTAAAAAGTAAGCTTAAATTCCCTATTACTGATATGCAACATAGACATTTGTTTTTTAAATATTTATTGCCACATCTGAAGTATCCTTTAAGGTAAAAAAAATTCCAAAGTCAGGCTGAGGCCCTAGAAGCATCCTTACAGTTAGAGGAAAATCAATATAAGAAGACAGATCCAACTGTGGAAGAGTTGAGACAAGATTTGAAGAACCTAACATTTCAGTTGAAACAAAATAAAGGTAAGGAGAAAATAGAAGATGTCTGGTGTACACTATGCAAGACATAAGGTCATCATAAGAACGGGTGTCCTTTATTTGTGCAGTATATAGGAGTAGGTATTCCAAATCATTTATTTTCAATAGGACCATGGTGTGAGATATGTAGAACACATGGGCATGATCCCTATCATTGTCCCATGATGCAGAAGTATTAGACAGTACCAAAGAGTACATTTTGTAATTTTTGCAAGTCAGTTGGACAGAAAGACAAGGATTGCAGAACATTGGAGATATTGAAGGAGAGGACATCAAATGCATACAGGGTGAAAGCTGAGTTAATGAAAACACAACCTGTGCACCAACCATAATATACTAATGCACGGTAGCCACATTATAATCTTGCGCAACAGTTTCAAGAACAACCACAACATAATAGCTCACAATAGTTTGGAGCACCACCACAGTATAAAAACACGCTGTAATGTGAAATGCCACCACCGTACAATAATGTTCAACCACAGTACAATCAAGAATCTCAGTATAATACATTGTGTTTAGATAATCAAGGAAACAGAGGAGGCTTCAGAGGAGGAGGTCGTGGAGGAAGATCCTTTGGAGGAGGTAGATGACTTGTAGTTTGTCACAACTGCCAGAAACCTAGACACTATGGAAGAGATTCTCCACATCCACCTAGATTGTATAATGGATTGTTGTAGAAAACAGAGAGGAGGATGGGAAGAATATCAACATAGTTACTCGAGGTGGAGCCAAGAGAGGAGATGATGCAACAAAGAAGATGTAATACCCCTAGGCTGAACCCCAAATCGTAAATGCAAATGTACTTAAGTCAGTGAGATGTTTTATATCATTTTTCATGCACCTTCCATGGTATAGTGCACAAATGTACTGTGCACTAAAATGATGAAGTGTGAACATTCTAAGAAACCGCATGCAACAAACTTAAGTGCGTGTGATTTTGAGGCCAGAGATCCTTCGTGTATATGTTGTTTTGTAGGTTGGTGAGTCAGTTTATTATAAGCCAAAAGGCTTATGTGATGATTAGGCTAGAGATCCTAGATGCTAAGGGTCAGGGGGCCTATTTTTGTATATGTAAATACTCATATCATTAATATTATAGATCATTGGGTGTAGAATGACCACAATAAAGAGTATGGGGGACTAAACTCTACTATTTATGGAAAGGGGGATAAAATTTAAGGATAAGGAGCTATGCTAGGAAGCTTAAGAAAAAAATGAATATTATATTAATATTCCTTAAAGTATAAAGTATGGGTAATTATTTTATCCTAAGTGTTAGCACCAGAAGTCACCTCTGGATTGCTGCAGAGGTAAGCCCAATACCCATCAATTTATATGTCATAGTTAATGGATTTAAAGAGGTCAAATGGGGTAGACTCAAGAGAATATCGTTTTAACTCAAAAAACTTGGGCAGTATGCACAAGAAAATGAGGTCTTGATCAACTTTAGCCAGTGATTTGTAGTAAAGGTGAGTAGGAGAAAGAAGTTGAGGAGAATATGTAAAGGTTTGATCTGGACTTCAGGTCTTCCAGCAGCCTAAGGAGGAAAAACTCTGAAAATAAGATCCTCTTGAATTCAAAGTTTCAGGAAACTGAAAATGCTATAACTTCACCGCAATCAAACATTCATTATAAAACAATCACCACAATTCATGTGAATCCTTCGATCATGAACATTCATTATCAGAAACAGATAAGATGGAAATAGAAGTTGGCTTTCATTAAACAATAAATCTCGTATCAAGTTACATAACCAAAGAACCAGAGATTCATTAAAACATTACTATACGGGAGCTTAGCTCAACCATCGACCTAACAAAATATAAAAACTGAGTATATATAATCAAAACTGCTGCAACTACCAGGAGCGTGATCGAACCCCTGCATTCAAAGCTTCCAGTCGACGCCCGCCCTGTTAGACTGTGCGAGAATTCTTTTGTCAGACGCGAGCTCATATCAGCATGGGTGTTGCAAGAAAATCTTCTTGTAGGAGTACCACGGGTTGATAGTTCAGTTCCCATGGCCGAACCTTCCATACCTTCCATTTATGAAGTGAGTTGAGGTTTCAACCACCACTCCTTTTTTCATTAACTTCCTTCATTGGGATCAAGACATGACTTAACGTTTAGGGATATACCATGCACTGCTAGTGGCCCTTCGATTCAACTCGACACCTTGAAACCATGATGGTCTTAGTTTTTAACTTACACGGGCATCTTCGACTTTTGCTGCAGGTCTCATGAAATTCATACTCTTTCCTTCACGCTTCCAAAGCTCATGGTGCCAACTCCTCCTTCACCACATTTTTACTCCATATGACCTCGGGCTATGACCATGGGCCCAACTCCTGGGCGCATCGTGATTTCATGTTTTGGGGGCCTTCACATCTCTTGACTACAAACTCCTGATACCCGATATTGCAAAATTGCCTTTCTTCAGATCGACGATTGGATCTGCTATGCATCCGATGACCACGATTTCTCCCAAAACTCTCGAAATTCTCTTCCACGAACCATCAGATCGATTTCCACTTGTCCCTATAAGATCCACGGTCCATATCATATTGGGATTTCGTGTCTTGGGAAGTTGAAAGGCTACTCACCTCCCTTCTTCTAATTTCCAAAATTGTGAATTGGAGCCTAGCGAGTGCCAACTCCTCTCCTTAACCTTCAATAATGTGACCCCGGTTATGACAAAGCGCTTATCCAAAAGGTGCATATCGGGATTTTGCATCTCGAGAAGTTGAAAGGCTACTCACCTCCCTTCTCTCAATTTCCTATTTCACGCTTGCCTCAGATTGATGGTCCACGACTTTCCTCGATCCAATGACCCAGATCATTTCGCAAGTTCGGACTTCACGAGTTCTAACAACTTTGCCTCTTCACTTCCCTAGTTCTGAAACTATGAAATGTTGATCTTTTGCCACGTGCCTTTCCCAGTGCCAATGGCTAGGATCGACCTCACGACTTTGTACCTTTCTCTAATGTTAAACTTCATGCAACTTTATGATCCTGATCGCTTGGAATCTCCTCTGTTGAAAACTAAACTTGCTCACTCACTTGATTTGAGTCCATATCATACCGGTCTAAGTGTTGCGTTTTGTGCTCATGGTTGTGGCCTGCGTAAAATAAAAACTCGGATAACTGGCTAAGGGTTCGAGAAAACAGAAAGATCATCTATAGAGGTAACGAAGATGAGTGCTTATAAAAAAAGGGGCAAACAAAACGAATTTGCTGGTCGAAGGGGAAAATTTAAAGACATGTCCTACAAAAGAGAGAAAAACATAGCATGGGCATAGACTCGGGTATAAACCACCAACTCACAGGACCTTGACAAGTTCATGCGATAACATTGGTTCCACATGGGATGACATGCTCCCTGCGGGCTGCCAAGAACACACAGTTCCAATGCCTTATCTATTGGGCTATAGAGTCTTTATAAAAACAAAAACAAAAAACAAAAAACAAAAAATGATATTTACAATGACATGGGAAACCTCTCATGGATTTAAGTAACAAACTTTTTCAGAAAATGTCGATTTACAGGGCTACCAAAAAATTCAGCATCCTCCAAATTTTGCAACTTGTAAGTGTTGTTTGAAAAAACTTTAGAAATTTTGAAGGGGTCAATGCATAAGGCCTCAAATTTACCATTCTTGCCTTTCTCCTTCTTGGGAGAATCTCATTTTAGTTCTAGATCTCCCAACTAGAAATCCGCCTTTCTTACTTTTCTGTCAAAAGCCTGCTTGATCTTCTGTTGATGTTGATGTGCTTTATCCAGTAACCTCTTTCTAGCCTGCTATTGTTATAACCCTAATTTGCACTAGACATACTTACCTGACATCAGGCCATATCATATGCCTTCTTTTCCAAGCTAGTACTGAACAAATCTTCTTTAAAACACCCTTTTTAAAGGGCCACATGCCCTGCTCCACTACAGCCCGCGTGTACACTCTAGTTGACCCACTACAGCCTGTGTGTACCTACAAAAGCACAAAAAATGGAAAGTTACTGATGGAACACAGAGTTTTGGGTAAATTAACTAAGCCTTTTGACCATGCATGGCCAGTCATTCGACTAAATACCTATCTCCTTATAGCCTATAAAGGAAGGGGTAGGGGTCCCATTTGAAAGGAGGAAAATCATAGTAAAGAAACTCTACCTGAATTCGTATTCCCCTTTGCCCAAGATTCTGCAACCATTTTGTGATTTCAACGAAGAAGAGAAGCAAGTGTGTTAGCAGTTGGTGCACAGTAAAAGAGGATCCCAGGACCAAATTCATGGAGTAGTGGTCGTCTTCATCATTGTAAGTTGCTTTAGTGAAGTTAATAATAAAGAAGTACTTTTCCCATCCCACCATATGAGGTTTTCATTGTTTATTGCGTACATGTTGATTAAATCTCTAACCCATTAATCCGTAGATCAAATGCTTGGGGATTTATTTGTTTATCTTTTGTGAATGCAGGTCAACCTTGGGAGGAGATTTACAGTCAAAGAGCGACCAAGCATGAAGAGGGATCAATACCAAACGCCAGAAATAAGGTATGTTCAATTGATCTTCTTAACTATGTATGTGCTTAAGAATAATGGGGATTAGGTTTGGGATGATGGTAAAAGGTAGGAATGTTTAGGTCTTTTCTTCATGCATGATAAAACCCTAAGTGCTATTCCGTAGGGGGATTTCCCATTCACAACAAAATTGGAGACCATACTGGGTATCTCTCGGGTTTTCTGGGGATACTTTTTAGTATTTTTAAATTGGTTTCATCACCTTTTTTATGAGTTTCTTCAAGAGTCTGAGCTAGTAGGGCTTCTGGTCTTCCATACCAGTATTCCCTGCTTTCTTTGCTTAGTTTCATTTTCTTTTTGAGAAGTCACAGAGGTAAATGTGACCTGTATAAGGTCTGCATGCATGTACATGCACCCAACCTTCACACAGCCCACGTGGACACGCTAGATGATGAAGTGACAATAGCGTGGCTAAGTTCAGAATTTTTTTATTAAAGAGGTAGTCATCCTCTTCCCTGTCAGAAGTGATCCTTCTCAAGGGTTTTGTGAAACTCATTCTAGTCTTAATTTTTGCAGTTTGTAGCTTAGGTACCACCTCAGATTGGTTTTGTTCTATGAAATTTTCCTTAAACTATTTTTCTTTTCTAACAAAGTAAGTTTCTGAGTCTTTAAGAGATTTTGGTTCTCAATACCAGTAGTCTCTGCCAGTGCTTGATTGCTTGTCTTTTCATTTTTGAAGAGTTACAGAGGTACAAGCGTCCCGCATAAGGTTTGCATGTGTGTACACGCGCTTTGACCTTACACAACTCGCGTGCACACGCTGGCTGTTGAACTGTCAGTAGCGTGCCTGTTGAGAAATTTTTTGTTTAAGGCGAGGAAATTATCCTTTTCCTTGTCAAGAGTTATACCTCTCAGGGTTCTTGGTCTCTGTCATAGCGGTAGACAATTTAAGCCTAGTTTGGACTCTAGCATAGCTTGCTTTTTCATTAAAAGATTTCTTCTGTTTCTTAGTTTTTTTAACTTATTTTTAGCTTGAAATTTTGAGAAAAATGAGTTGCATTCATAAGTTTCTTTTAGAATATTTTGTTACTTCTGCTTTGATTGGAAGAAAATATATAAAAAAAAAATATCTTGTTAGTTCTCTTTCTTTCTTGGCATTTGCCTTGCATTGTTATTTGAAAAAGAAAAAGAAATTAGCATAGTGTTGTGTTTTCTTCTCATCTTAAAAGAATTTCAAAAGAAAAATAAGAAAGATAATCCTTCTTTGCTAGTGTTCTTATCATTTCTTTTTTCTACAAGAGTCTTAACAACATCAGTTGCACTACCATACCCTTTTGATTAAATCAAGCCAGTAAAAAGAATGGTAATTAAAATTTACTAGACTTTATGTTTGTAGGGTCCATCAACTAGATTAGGCTAGAGCCTTGATTTAGGTTGGAGAGGAAACTCTTCAAGGCTAGAAAACAAACATACGAGTCTGTGCAAAGGAGTGTAGAAGTCCAGTAACGTGGAAATTATCTGAGACCCCCATCTAACACATGGGCTAAAAATGAGGTCGTGTGTGGAAAGATAGTGGAGATAAACCCTCCAAAGCCAGACCAAGCATAGTGGGGAACACATATAGAGGACTTGTCTTGGGATTTCGTTGATCGCATTTTCCACAGAGCTTCGTGGGTCTCAAATCCATTCAAGGTCCTCAGTCATCTTTCAGAACACTTGCTTTTGATACCCTTGATAGCTTTCAGGATTGATACCTTGTTCATTGCAGTCCACCTGACTGTCAACTATACCCACCTGGTGATTGTTCACGAGATGGAAACCTAGTTTCCTTTATTTTAGGGACTTACACAGGTGACTGCGGGGGTATACTGCAGTAGCTAGGGTAGACATCGGGCCACACTTTGCAGAGTATACCTGGAGGGTGCTTCCGTATTCGAGTTTCACTTGCACCAGTAAGTTGCTCTAGTGTTGGTTGGTGTAACTGTTCTTCCAACTAGTTAGTCGTTTGCTTGATTTTCCTTTAGGAACTTTTAGTGTGTGCTCTGTGCTCCATAGTTTTCCATAGTGAGTTATTCAGTCATGGCTTTGGGTCTCTTACCTAGGGTGGTAGACCACCCACTCCATTGGTTGAGAGGATTCAATATTTCACTTAGAAACATGGAGCCACCTCTTTATAGGCATTGTTTTGATAACACTGGTTCTTCAGAGTCAGTGTGTGAGAATTTTACGGATTTGAACGATCTCGCAAAGGGAGAACATCTGCATAAGATCTTCATGGCTAAATTTCCTGACGATACCAACCAAGGAACCCCTTCGCAAGGGGATTCTTTTGCTTTTCCTTTCTTCGAAAACGTTGGTGTCCCTTTGATGGCCACTTTGTACATTCTTGGGTTGAATGTGGGACAACCAATTTGGTTGGGTACCATTCCAAATGTCCCGAATGCTCTTGATGCTTCTCAGTTAACCACCTTAAGTCACAGGCACCTTGTTGATGTTTCTTCATCAACAAAGTCTTCTCCTCCTCCTTCTCCCACCTTTGGTGAAAGTACAGTTACTAGTAACTGGAAGTCTAAACGAAATAGAAAGAAGAAGAATAGGAAGAAGAAATCACCAATCTCTGCGAGTCATGTTGGAGATAGGTCGACAACCTCTGTAAGTCACATTGAAGACCAACACCCAGCCTCTGCAAGTTATGCTAGGGGAATCATCCACCCTCTGCAAGTCATGCTGGGGGAAAGAGTCCAGTGACTGCTAGTCATACTGGTAATAGGTCTGTAGCCTCTGCAAGTCAAGTTATCGACCCATCACCAGCCTCTACAAGTCATGTTGGAGATGTGCAACCAACCACTACTAGTCATGATAGAGGCATTGATTCTGTTGAGAAACCTATATAGATAGGACATAATTCTAATTTCCCTTGTAATCTTTGCAAGGGAGATCACCTTACTCATTTGTGCCCTGGAATTCTAGAGGTACAAAGATTTGGGTCCCTCTCTGCAAGCTCTTCTGATTTTGAGTCTTCTGAGGTTTCCTCACAGTCTTTTCAGCCTTTGGTTGTGAAAGTGGTCATGTCGATGCAGTCATCGGATGATCCCACTCCTCTTTTGAGGGGTGAGGTGCCTTTAGACCTTGTAGTCTCTCAACTTATTCAACCATTGGTTGAGAAAGTGATCATGTCGATGTAGTCATCGGCTGATCCCACTCTTCTTTTGAGGGGTGAGGTGCCTTTAGACCATGTAGTCTCTTAGCCTATGCAGCTATTGGTTGAGAATGTGGTCACGCTGATGCAATCATCGGCTAATCCCACTCCTCTTTTGAGGGGTGAGGTGCCTTTAGACCATGTAGTCTCTCAGCCTATGCAGCCATTGGTTGAGAAAGTAGTCACACCAACGTAGTCTTTGGCTGATCCCACTCCTCTCTTGGGGAGTGAAGTGTCTACCGACTATGTTTTTAGCATTTCCAGTTCAGTACTTTCAGAACAAGGGGGAATTCTTCTCGTTCTGAGTACACCCCCTCCAAGCCCTAAGATGGTTTCCTTTGATTGGAATGATCTTGTTGAGCCTCATATGCCTTCTTTTGCACCTTTTCAAATAAGGGTTGAAGTTAATTCAACAAACATTTATCGATGTATTGTGGATGAAGGAGCCTATGCAAGTATTTTATCCTCCTTGGTTTGGAAAGTCTTGGGATCTCCCGAGCTTTTGTCTTCTTCGCATGAATTGTTGGCTTTTGACAGATGTCCTAGTGAATATTTGGGGGTTGTTCCTTAGTTACCTATCTCATTAGGTGGGAAGACTATCCTTGTTGATGTTATAGTGGTGCAAGGCTCGTTAGATTTCAATATGATTCTTGGGAATGATTATGTATATGCTATGAACGTTGTGGTATCTACACTCTTTAGGGTGATGCATTTCCCTCACAATGGAAGCATTGTCACTATTGACCAGCTGACATCTGATAATCACCATCCTAATTCAACATTAGTTCATTCTTCCCCTTTATATGTTCCTAGTGTTTGTGTAGACTCCACCATGCCATGGGTTAATTATGTGGCATCTTATCCTCGGTGTTCAATTGCTTCTGAGCAGGAACCTGTGCAGTCATGTTTTCCCTCTCAAAACTAAGTCTCAACAATTGATCCATTGGTTTATCCAATGGGGTTATGGGAGCCCTTGCTTCCCCTTCTTGGTCCAAGTGGGCTTGAGTATCCTTCTGAGTCTGATCTCACTATTTGTATATCCTCAAGCCCTCATGCTTCACTGATATACTTTGCCAGTCCTGGCGAGAGCCTCCATCGTCATATGGAGTATGGTCAGTTTAATTCACCCTTTGGGAATGTTAATCCTCATTTACATGATTTCTTGTATTTTGAATTGCCTTCAGATGAGGCTATCCTTGAAGCCATGGCTACGGTTTCTATACCGCAGGAGGACTTACACCGTGGTTTTTGTTTTCTTCCCTTTTGGGAAATTTTCTAAGTTGACTATGGAAGAGACTCTTGGTATGAGCCTAGCAATGGGCTCTACCTGAACCAATTTCATACATGAGTTGTAGCCCCCAAAGGGTCTTCTTTTAAGCCCTTTTTAGACCCTTTAAAACATGAAAGGATTGCCGAGCAATCTTGTTGTCTTTCATGTTAGTTAAACCGAAATTTGAAGGCACGTCTTTCCAGTGGTAGTTTATCCCTTTTTCGGTCTGAATGGTCAACTGTATGAACAAAGGTATACTCTAGGAGCCTCGATTCCCTAGAAGAGTACTCTCAGGTATAATTTTAAGCCTTTTTCGGGCCTGAGGGACTAAATTTACAAAAAAAGAACCCCCATGGAGCCATAATTAAGCTCTTTTCAAACTCCCTAAAATTGAAAAGATCGTCGAGTGACCTTATTATTTCACACTCGTTAAAATGGTCGAGAAGAACATTCCTGACGGAGTCCATAGTTAAGCTTTTTCAGACTCCTTAAAAATGAAAAAATTGTTGAGTGACCTTGTCTTTATCACACTTGTTAAAATGGTTTTGAATAGACATCTGGTCGGTGCTAGTTTACCCCTTTTTCGAGCCAACTAGACTATCTCTGAAAAATGTACCCCAACAGAGTCTCCTTTTACGTTTTTTCAGACTCTCTAAATATGAAAAACCACCGAGCTTACCTTCTCTGGGCTCATTAAAATTACATCGAAGGAAGTTACCATTGTGTGTTTTGTTAACCGCATTTACATACCTACATCTTTGGCCTAATGCTGGCTCCATGTTGCTCTCAAATGAACCATCTAAAGCATGGATTATACTCAATCCCTGTAGCACTTTTCCTCTGCGTCTTGACACCTTTGGCCCCTAGAGGATTTTTCCCAAGTGTCCTTTTCTTGCATATGTCCCTTTTCCCTAAGCATCCCTGTGTTCCGTGCGCATGGAACTAGTATGTTTGTGACACTTGATCCTCCTTTGTAATGTATCATTCTTTTATTCTTTTTCCAAAATTATTGAAAAAGACAAAAAAAATCAAATATACCGCAAAAAGAGGAAGGGAAAAGTATTTTATTTTTATTGGTAGCACAATGAGTCGCCCTTGGAAAAAGCACATCCTTCCATTTGTTCTTCAAGCTCTTGGATTTAATATGACCTTAGGAAGATATTCTCACTACATAGAGATGTGTCCTCCTCCATTTGGTTATTCTTCCAAACATAGGGAGAGTTTGCGTTGCCTCCTGCATCATGAACTTATGTCAATTCCATGCTTCCCGAGTCTCATCATTTGTCATGCTATTGTCAAAGGGAAGTTTTTACCAAGTCTGAGTTGACCCATCTATAGTTTGTCTCTTTCCCTCATGACCGTCCATCCCGAAAGTCCAATCAAGTCTTTGTTCGAAATCAACGAAGCCTCCAGTCTGATCATCAAGATCCTCTAGTCCATGACCAACGAGCCATCGAAGACCTCTGGGTAGTGAAGTCGTACACTCATATTACACTCCTACCCGAGTGTTGAAGATTTTGAAGTTGATGCTCAAGTTCTGAAGACATCATCTCCAACCATCAGGCCTTATCAACTTCTAGAAGATAAATACTATACATGTATATCTTTTTAATTTTGAGATGTAGATCCGTTGTGTATTGCTCGCAACTACACTTTATATAGTTATATGACATGGATATACAATGTATTTGATTGGTAGCGATGATTTTATTTCATTCCGAACATGGGTATGCCCACCTCGGTGAGGCAATTGTTATTTTGTAGATGGCACCTCCCGAATTCTGGTCCCTGGGCTCACCGATTTGGTACATTGATAAAGATTGATAATGTATTTCGGCCATCAGATGATCTTCTGACCTCACACATTAGGGGGCATCTGTTATAACCCTAATTTTCACCAGACATACTTACTTGACATCATGCCATCTCATATTCCTTTTTTGCCAGGCCAGTACTGAACAACTCTTCTTAAAAACACCCTTTTTAAAGGCCCACGTGCCCTGCTCCACTATAGCCTACGTGTACACTCTAGCTAACCCACTACAGCCTTTTGACCATGCATGGTTAGTCATTCAACTAAATACCTAGCTCCTTATAGCCTATAAAAGAAGGGGTAGGGGTCACATTTGAAAGGAGGAAAATCATAGTAAAGAAACTCTACCCAAATTCGTATTCCCCTTTGCCCAAGATTCTGCAACCATTTTGTGATTTCAACGAAGAAGAGAAGCAAGTATGTTAGCAGTTGGTGCATAGTAAAAGAGGATCCCAGAACCAGATTCGTGGAGCAGTGGTCGTCTTCATCATTGTAAGTTGCTTTAGTGAAGTTAATAATAAAGAAGTACTTTTCCCATCCCACCATATGAGGTTTTCATTGTTAATTGTGTACATGTTGATTAAATATCTAACGCATTAATCCATAGATCAAATGCATGTGGAGTTCTTTGTTTGTCTTTTGTGAATGTAGGTCAACCTTGGGAGGATATTTGCAGTCAAAGAGCGACCAAGCATGAAGAGGGATTTATTCCAAATGCCGAAAATAAGGTATGTTCACTTGATCTTATTAACTGTGTATTTGCTTAAGAATAATGGGTATTAGGTTTGGGATGATGGTAAAAAGTAGGAATCTTTAGGTATTTTCTACATGCATGATAAAACCCTAAGTGCTAGTCCGTAGGGGGATTTCCCACTCACAATAACTGTACTTCCACTAGCTGTTGTATCCTTTTGATCATATCATCAGGATCTCCTTGGTAGTCTTGGAAGAATTTTTCCATGGGTAAGGCCATCTAAGAAGGAAATATGGCCTCAATTCCATATACAAGATGAAAAGGAGAGACACCAAGAGATTTCTTTGTTGTCACTCTGTTAGCCCACAGAGAAAACTTGAGCTTTGAATCCCATGCTTTCTTATTGTCCTCTAACAATATTTTGATGATCTTTATAAGGCTCTTGTTAGAGGACTCTTCTATTCCGTTACCTTGAGGGTAATAAGAAGTTGAGTGAATCAATGCAATCCCAAACTGCTCAATGAATTGAATCAATGGTTCGGCCTGAAAGGATGCAGCATTATTAGTGACATTTGTTTTCGAACAACCAAACCTTGCTATAATATCCTCAAGAAAACCAATTATTACCTTGTGACAAGTGCTCCTTGTGGGGATAGCTTATATCCACTTGGTAAAATAATCTGTGGTAGTAAATATCTACCTGTTCTAACCACTGGAAGCCATAGGAATCTCCCTAATAAAATCTAGGCCCCATTGCTGAAAGGGTCCTGAAGCCACCACATGATTCAAAGGCAAGGATTTGAGATGTTGTTTTCCTAAGAATTTCTAAAAATTGACACAAGCCCTGATTTTAGCACAAACATCAGTGAATAGGCTAGTCTAGAAATAACCAGCTCTGAGAATCTTGTAGGTTGTGGTTCTCCAGAAGTGATGTCCCCCACACAAACTATCATGAAAGTCAAACATGATCTTTTGGGCTTCCTGTGGGTCTAAACATCTCAAAAACACCCCTAGAGGATATTTCCAATATAAAACTTGATCAGTGAGGAAATATTTAATTGATCTAAGCTTTAAAGCTCTTACTTTTATTTTTTCCATTCCATCAGGAGGCTATAACTTCTGTAGAAATAAAATGATGTCCCTGTACCAAGCACATTCTGCTAATGGAGGGAAGGCTTGAGAACTCGTATCAAACAATTCACCCTACTGATTTTTTGAACAAGCATTCATGAAATTTACCCCCAAGGCTTTGAAATTAGTTTTAGCCAGCAACTTGAATAAACCTTGACCCTTAACCAACTTAGTGGTTCTTATCTCCAAGTCAAATTCAAGGATTTTAGCAATCCATTTGCTCCTTCTCCCGTCTATGTCTGGCTGAATGAGAATCTCCTTCACAGAAGCTGAAGGGACATATGCAATGACCTTTGAATGAAAAACATATATCCTGAAGGATTTAAGAGCTTTAACTAGGGCATGGGACTGTTTTTCCATGATGTCATATTTCATCTTTGCATATCTCAATGCCCTGCTGAAAAAGGCAATGGGTTACTTGAAACCTTCGTCATTATTTTGCAACAAAAAGGTTTCCATGGTGTCAACTGAACCAAAGGAGAAAATCATAAAATATTTGGAATAATTAGGATTGATGAGCATATGTGCTTTGGTCACAGCGGTCTTTATTTGATCGAAGGAACTACGAGATTCAACAATCCATTTGATTTTGTTTCCTTTTCTCAACATGACTGTAATGTTCTTTACTAGTTCAACAAAATTATAAACAAACCTTCTTAGGAAATTAATCTTCCCCAAGAAATACTGAACTTCTTTATTGGATCTAGGAAGTGCTAAGGTTGGGATGGCTTCCACCCTGCTGGGATCGATGTTTAATCCCTCAGCTAATACTATGTGCCCCAATAATTTTCCCTCCTTCATAGCAAATAATGACTTCTTAGGATTCAGGGAGAGACCCAAATTTCTGAATTTTTGGACTACCTTTTTCAGATGATGACAATGTTCTTTATCAATCCCGGAGAAAATGGTAATGTCATCTAGATAAATGACTACAAATTTATCCCTTTCCCCAATAAAAGCAATGTCCGTAGCACGCTGGAAAGTTGCTCCTGCGTTCATCAATCCAAACAACATCTTGGCATACATGAATGTGCCCCATGGAGTGGTAAATGTTGTCTTCTCTCTGTCTTCAGGTAAGATAGAAATCTGATTGTATCCAGAAAAGTCGTCAATCATGGACATCCTGGATGCACCTGTCACCCTCTGCAATATGTGCTCCATTTTTGGCAATGGGTAATTATCTTTATTGGAGCTTTTGTTCAGGTTCCTGAAATAAACACAAAGTCTGATTTCTCCATTCTTCTTTCTCATTCGGACCAAGTTGGCCACCCATTCAAAATACCTCAAAGGAACGATAATCTGGGCATCTAAAAGCTTCTTGACCTCTTTCTCCATGATAGGCAACAACATAGGGTTGATCTGTCTCAGTTTCTGCCTAAATGGATTGGCCTCTTCCTTTAGTGGGATATTATGCTCAATGATGCTCGTGTTGTATGTTCTAAGATCCTCATAAGTCTAGGAAAACACATCAACAAACTCTTTTAATAGCTCATCATATTCAGTCCTTTGTTCCCTTGAAAGACTGCTCGACAACTTGACAAATTTTGGATCTTTCTATGTACCAATGTTGCATTTAGTTACATCAACATCATCGGTCGATCCTTTAACTTTCACTGCCACATCATTTCTATCAAATAGTCTTCCCAAAGGAACTAGTCCCTTCAGAATGTTATTACTAGGAAACTGAACAATATGGTGATGAGCGATTTTGTTCAGGAAAACATCAGCATGAGGATTACTTTCAGAATCCTGATCTTGATCAATATGTAGTGCATAAAACTCATCAACAATCTCAAGGAATATTTTGATCTCAATATCATCCTCAAATAATTTCCAATGCTTGATATTGTCAGGTATAGAGGGTCTATAATTTACTTCTGCATCATACCTGAGATTTGGTGGGAAAGGGACTCTGAAATTTATCGCTGAAACAACCATAGAATCAACCATAATGTTTTATTCTCTTGGAATAAATGAAATGTTGAAAGCTAGAAAAAATTGTCAATAAGGTCCCACACTTCATTTCTATAACTTCTTATCCTAGGGTTCTTAGCTTGGTAAAGGTTTTTTTCTTGATGGAAAATTAAATCAACATCCCCAAATACCGATATCTCTTCAATTCTCATGTCTTTTGCAACCCTCAAACCTAAGACGAGAGATTCATACTATGCCACATTATTGGTATCTCTAAATTCTAACTTGTAGGACAGAGCTATAGTCTCTTGAGTAGTTGAAACAAGAACCACTCCAGCACTAGCACCTTCCTTAGAAGAGGCTCCATCAAAGAACATTTTCCACATAGAGGTGATAAGAGGAGAATTTTCACAAAAAGTAATAGGTCGATTTTTTATTTCCAGAGGAGGTTCAGGAGCGTCGGTGAGTTGCAACAAACTAGATCCCAAATTTGTGTAAAGAGAAAATATAGAATGGTTTGTGGGGTTTTCTTTGTCACTAATAATGTAGGCCAATTGAGCTTCCCTGTAAATTCTCCTATGCTCACCCCCAAACACCGGAATGGTAGCATAGGTGAGGTCCATCTGCAAAGTTCCTCCTAGTAGTTTTAATCAAGATCTAGACAGAAGCATCCCGAACTTAGGGGGAACGTCAGGTACCATGATGTCCATGATCATGCTTTTCATTGGAAGCCAGAACAGAGATACTGCCAAGTCTTTGATAACCCCAAGTAATTTGACCTTCCTGGATTCGAAAGAATACAGGTCGTGGTATAATTTTTTAATCTTCAGACCGAGCTCTTCCATGACAATCTTAGGCATAAGATTGTGAGATTCCCCCGAATCCATTAAAAAGTTGTGCAACACATTGTCATGTATGTTCAATGAAGTATATAAGGGAGGGGATGAATCATCTCTATCTTCTACCATAGGACCTAGGATGACTGTAGGCTTCTCATCTTGGAGGTTTACTGATTCTGTGGAAAGAGACGAAGGTTTGGGCTGCAACATTTTGGAGAGGCACCTTCTGAAGTCTTCATGCTTGACCGACTCTGAAATGGGTACTATTACACATCAAAATTAATCACTTCAATGATGACCTATTGTCATCATTACAAGTGTCTCAAGTGTCTCATTTTAGCCATAAGTGTCACAAGTTTCGTAGACATTATACAGTCATCTTTCCCATGTCATGTCTCGAACGACATCATAAGGAACACTTGAAGACACCCTCAGAGACTAGTTTAAGAAGAAGAAATCATTTGTTGAAGAGTAAAAATATTTTTCCATGAAAAAAACCACTTAAAAATGAATTTTGAAGGCAAGCACTCCCCTACCCACTGTAAGGGAGTGCCAGCGCTCCTTGACCTTCTTTGGGGGAGCATTCCCACACTCTGTGCACCCTTCTAAGGAGCGCTGGTATTTTTTGAGGAAATGTTGGGTAGCACTCCCCTACCCACTGTCAGGGAGTGTTAGCACTCCTTTCCCTCCTTTGGGGGAGCATTGCAACACTCTGTGCCCCATTTTGGGGGAGCACTGGCTTGTTTGAGGGAATCTTGGGCTGTTGAGGAAAATCAGGGAAAAATCCCCCTCATCTCTTGAGTTGGTTGGATTCGAATCTGAGGTCAAGGCTAGATCTTAGGGAAGATCCACAATTGATGGAGAAGGATCCTCAACCTATCCCAAGAATCTCTAAGGTGGTTGGGTCTCTCCAAGATTATATAAGGAGGCCTTCTCATGGTGAAATAGATGGATAAATGGAGAAATACCTAACTTATGATCTCATAAGGAAGGAGAGGACATGGAAGACATCAAACTTATGATCTCATAAGGGAGATAATTAGTGAAGCATAGTCATTTTGTTTGTGGGTCATTTGAGCAAGGGTTGGACAAGGAGAGCTTGGTGAGGCTGCTGCATCTACATCAAAGGTTTGTAAGTATCTCTATTGAGTTCTCATTAATACATGTGCTTGGCCTGTTTCCTTCAATATTGTGTATACCTACATGAACTTGTCTTTAATGTATAGATCTAATTTTAGACTAATCGTAGTAGAATAGGAAGCATGCTTTGTATTTGATTGGATTGCAAGACCTGTTGAAGAGCTTGTGGATCGGAGCTCAACTTGGATTGGGCAAGGACAAACATCATAAAAAGGTACATCTTCTTCCTTTTATATATAGATTATCTTAGTTAAGTTTAAATGGATGTCAGTGATCAAAGTTATCACCTTTTTGTCTTGGTTATAAGGATCTAGATCCAAGAGGAAGTTCACCTATCCGTAGGGGGATTTTCCTGTAACAGAAATTGGCGACTCCATTGGGGACCAAAGCTTTTAGTTTTGGTTTCCTTCCTTGGTATTTTTTTTGGCCTTTTGTCACCTTTATATATTATTCATGATGTGTCTCTGATTCTTAGATGTGTTTTTGGCTCTTGGATTCATTCCATACACACTCAATTTCTGGATTTCCTGAGTTTTTTTTAGTTCTGGGCAATATTTGTTTCTTCTGAGAGCCCAGTGCTCCCCTGCCTCTACCACTAGAGAGCTAGAACTCCCTTGTAGGCTCCCATAGAGGAATGTAATGCTATGGTACCCTTGACACCAGAGCACTGCAATGCTATGGTACCCTTGACACCAGAGCGCTGGTCTTTTTCTATTAAAAAAAATTTTGGGAGTTGATCTTTGAGTCTACTTTTTGCTGATTCATCTGCTCAGGGTTAATACCAACTCAATGTGTCCTTGTTTTTGGCCTCCAACATATTGATTTATAATAATTTATTATGTTTTGTTTGGATTGTTGAACTTTTTCTTCCTTACTTTGAAGTCACTCTTCTTCTTTGAAGAGTTAGAGTCAATTTACTATTTTCTTCTCATTTATCTGATTGAATGAAAGTTGTTGTAAGGAAATTCAAAGATGTATCCACTGTTCCATTTGATATTTGAGGTCATTTTTCCCAAAAAATTCCTTTTTTCCTTACTTACATTTTCCCACTTTTCATATCATTTTTACTGTTTGATCATCATCCATTAGCCTTCTCCTACCTTCACTAGCAATTTCACTATTTTTAATGCATTCTCGATGAGATTTTCTTCATTTTTTTGACTGTGTTTTTAATTTTTGGGTGGCTCAACGCCCCCCTGTAGGCAATATCAAAGCTCTATCACTCCCCTACAATGATTTAGGGAGCACTGCAACACTCTGTACCCTTGGAACAGGGGGCGCTGGTCTCCTTTTTGGAGGAGTTTTTCCCTTTTCTGCTCAGATTTTCTCAGCTTGTTTTGTGGAAGTATTTACCCAGACTTTGTGATTGGTTTGTGAAGTTATTTAGGTTTATATTTGGTGATTATAACCCCTTATTTTCTTGATTGGAGCTTGAAATTTTTTTAGAAATGTGAAATTGCCCTTTCTAGCTGCTTGTTTTGTCGGGACAATTTGAGTGATTTCTCTTTCTCCCTGTCTTTTCTTAGATTCTTCTCTGCATCTTCTTGTACTCCTTGAATGATCGATTGGTTGTAGAATCCTTGATTGTTTTCTTGTCAGAACAAATTTCTACTTGTTTTCTTTCACACCTCACTGGCTTGAGTGCATGCTTTGTTTGTAGCCTTTTTGCTTCGTGTCTTTTGCATCTGCATTTGACTCTTTCTCCTGATTGAAAGTAGTAGAACATAAAAGGATTTGTATTTAATTTATGTATACATCATAATCAAACAAAGAATATACTTTAATTCTTTCTTTTGGGTAGTGAAACTATCTTTCATTCGAAGTACGAAAATTGGATGGTTTTAGGCATTTTGGGACATTGTGCATCTGGAATGATCAACATTTTCTCCTTCTTGTAATATAGATTTCATCGAAGTGAAATATTTGCATTATCATTTCTTTGCATTGTTTAGAGTCGTTCAAAACATCATTTAGTCCACTCCATGTTCCTCTTGAGTAAGAACCATCCTTAAAATCAAGCGCTAAGCTAAAATTTATCAGACATTTTTTCTGTTAGAAAACCTACATTAGCTTAAGGTCTATGGATTTGGAATAGGTTGAAAGGATAGATTTCCAAAGATGTCAAACAAACTTATCATCTTGCGATAGGGAGAGAAAATCCAATTTTCGTTTAAGCTTTCTAGGATCCCCCTCTCACACAAGGGTTACACACGAGGTCGCGTTCGGGAAAGTTAAGGAGATTATCCCTTCATGGTTCAACCATTCGTAGTAGTCAGATCGTATATTGGGGGTTCTTATTGAGGTTCATATATATTCATTTGGTCTTGGTGCTTCATGAAATCCGAATCCGTTTGGTGTCCTCTAGAGTTCTACCGGTCCACTTGTCCTCAGTTCTCTTAAAGGATTTCAGACTTGTTATCTTTCCCATACGTTTGGCTTTGACTGTCGAATGTACCTGTCTAGAGGCTTACTGTGATTTGGTGACCTTAGTATCCATAATATTTAGGGTCTTACACAAGGTGACGGTGAAGGGAAGTCTCACTGCACTTGGAATAGACGTTGGTCAAACTCACTCAGGCTCCTTGAAGGGTAAATCCAAAATTACTGCGTGGAAGCTTGCACCAAGGCATAAGTCCGTTAAGAAGGTCACCAATGCAATTGATCCACCCACTCTATCCCTGCCCCTTCCTATTTTGATCTCGCGAAGTTGGATTTCATCACCAACTAGTGGTTTCATCATGGGAAGTTTTGTTTGATTGTTTTCTTCTTAGATTCATAGCGTGTGTTGTTTGTTTTACTTAGTGGAACTTAGTTCAAGTCAGTGTTAATGACATCAACTCTTGGGAGTACCAATGGAGGAACCCCTTTTCTCGGGGAACCTTCCATCTTTCTTTCTTTAGGAAACATTGGTCCTCTATACATTTCCACATTGAGTCTTTTGGGACTCACTATTGGATTATCGGTTTGGTTTTTCCCTGCTCCGGTGATATCAAATCTTCCCAATGCTTCAGCTGCACTTAATACTTCAGATGTTAGTACACCACCCACACATCAACCTCATGTCAACTTTTCTCCTTATTCACCCATTAAGTCCCCTTCCCTTTCTCCTTCTTCGCCTAGTGAAATCTCTAAAGTGAGTAGCCAGGTTGATAAGAAGAAGAAGAAATAGAAAGAGAAGAAGAAGAACCCGAAAAGGACCAAGCATCCAACTACATCATATGTTGGATCCAATAAACCATCTATTGTTAATAGTATTGGGAGTGTTGATGATGTCAACAACATTAAAATGAAGAATTTGAAACCCAAATTCCCTTGCAGTCTTTGTAAGGGTGACCACTTTTTGAGGGATTTCCCTGGTCTTCCCAAGGTCTTAGAAATGTGCTCCTCCATGTCATCAGCCTCTGCTAGACATGTTGATGATGCCCCGTCAACTAGTGACGTTAAGGTTGGTAAGAAGAATACAACTGTCAAATTTCCTTTTATGTTATGCGAAGGTGATCATTATTCTCACCTTTATCCTCATATGGACGAGGCTTCTTATATTTTGGAAAAGTTTCAACTCCCAACTGGTTATTATAAGATTTCCCCCAACCCATCATTAGTTGATGGAATGTTCAATCCAGTTCCATCCTCGGTCAGTCTAGTTGATGAGGTGGTCAATCTAGTTTCATCCTTGGTTGAACCACTAACAAAAGTAGATGATCTAGTTCCATCATTGATCAACCCCACTTTTCATCTGAAAAGTGAAACCCAAGTGACTGATCCAGTCCCTTCATTGGTCAATCCCACCCTTCATCTGAAGATTGTCAACATTTTCAATCCCACTCCTCCTCTGATGAGTGCCAAAGTGGTTTCTTTGGTCCCTTCATCAGTCAGTCTGGTTGATCATGTCATCAATCTAGTCACGTCCTTAGTCGAACTAGTTGACAAAGTGGTTGATTCGATCCCATCTTCAGTCAATCCCACTCTCCCTTTAGAGAGTGCAACCCAAACGGTCAATCTGTTTCCACCTGTCGACCCCATTCTCCCCTTTGAGAATGAAACCCAAGCGGTCGATTTGATTTTGTTATCAATTGATCCTACTCTCCCTCTAGAGAGTAAACCCGATTCTACCCACATTTTTCCCATTGATACAGAATCTACTGTGCTAGGGGGAATTCCTCCTTTTCCTGGGAAACCCCCTCCAAGTAATGAGGCCATCATTTTTTATTGGGGTGTGCTAACTGGACCTCGTCTTCCCTCTCACATTCCTTTCAATATTACAGTATAGGTTTGTGGTCAGGACATTCCTCATGTGCTGATAGATGAAGGTTCATCTGTTAGTATTTTGTCCTCTATTGCTTGGCAGGCTTTGGGTTATCCTCAGCTTGTGTCAGTTACCCAGAATCTATTTTCTTTTATTAGAATAACCAACCACCCTTTATGGATCCTTCCCTAATTTCCCACAACTTTTGGAGGGAAAACTGTTTTTATTGATTTTATGGTTGTCTAGGATCCCTTGGATTTCGATTTACTCCTTGGGAGATATTATGTCTATGCCATGAAAGCTATTGTGTCCACTCTTTTTCGTGTGATATCTTTTTCGCACAATGGAACAATGGTGACTATTTATCAACTTTCGTTTATTAGCCCTGACATGACTATCAACCCAATGACCTCCCTACATGGTTCTTATATGCAGTTGGTATCACCCCTGCCATAGGTCAATTATGTGGCATTGTATCCCATGACTTCAACTTCCGATGACTTAGATCCGGTAGTTGACATGGTGAGATCTTTGGTAGGGATATTGGACACTGATCTCCTTACCCCTGACGAGACCCTCGACATGTGTTCCTTCTGGAGCATTCTTCTTCCATCCAGTGAAGATCTCTTGGAAGCCATGACCGAGTTTTGTCCCTTGACATGGTGTCCTTCTAGAGAGTTATCCTCTTGGAATCCATGATCAAGAAGAGTCCACGAGCATAGTTTCTATTCTCTGTGGTAATCTCATTAAAAAATGAAACATAATTCATGAGCATAGTTTTCCTCTCTGTGGTAAGCTTGTTAAAAAATGAAACAAAGGCTATGAGCATAGTTTTCCTCTCTGTAACAAGCTCATTAAAAAATGAAACAATCACCTCTCATACCAAGTCAAGTCTTTCGTTAGGTCTCATATTTGAACCTTCATTTCATCCACCTGTATCCTTTTTCTCCATCTAGTACAGAAATTGGTGACAACCTCAAAGTTGGTGAAAGAATTGAATATTGGGGGGTATGTCTCTAGCCTTTGCTTATCATTTTGGAGTTAATATCCTAGGTTTTCAAGATGGGGGTAGAGTACTAACCATCCATGGGTATCCCTACCTTTGGAAATTATGTTGGGAATTTACAAGCATACATTTAATTTTGTTTCAATCTTGTGTGAAAATGAAACCAATACCGAGCTTAGTATTTGTTCTTTCTCATTCTCATAAATACATGAGAATGTAACCAAGCAGACTTTTATCACTCTTTCAGAATCATAAAGGATATATGAAAAAGGAACCCCCTGGTGTCTCCTTTAAGCTCTTTTCAGACTCTCTAAACATGAAAAGATCGTCGAGTGATCTTGCTTCTTTTCACACTTGTTAAAAGGTTTGAAAGGGTGTCTTTCGAGTGGTAGTTTATCTCTTTTTCTTCCTCATGAGACTAATATTATGAAAAAGGAAAACCTTGGAATCTCCTTTAAGTTCTTTTTAGACTCTCTAAACATGAAAAACCACGGACTTTTCCTTCTCTGGACTCATTAAAATCACACATTGAAGGGCCCATATGGGAACAAACCCTTACTTCTTTCAGTTCGTTAAACAAAGGAAGAGGAACTTACTGAAGGTGAGTTATATCAAGCATGTGTTATCCTTCTCGAGCTCATTAAATTAAAAAGAGGTACTCATCTATCTGGGTGGGGGAAAAATTGAAGGAAGTGGGTCAAGTTTTTGAGAATCCTTTATGACAGCTTTTGTTTCCCTTGAACATGGCACATGTTTGTATCTCGTCTTATAGTTGGGTAATCTGCTTGTCTTTGAGTCATACCAATTCCATGTGTCACCATAATTTTTTGTCTATTCGAAGAGTTCTCTTATTGTCATCACATTACATTTTGGTACTTGTCGAGTCAATGCTGCCAAGTCAATTTTCGTGCCTCATCATGTTCAAGGGAAGTTTCACTTCAAACCATCCATCTGAAATATTACTAGTTTCCATTTCCCGTGTCAGTCCATACTCATTTGATTCACCATCTTACATCACTTTCCTATGTCAGTTTCATGTTGTTGATGGGGGATACATCAAGGCCCTCCTTTGACGAGTCTCTTATAGTTGACTTCAACACATCGTCCAGGAATTAGAATTAGAAACCAATTAGTACTTTGGGACCTGCATGCCTCAATGGAATGCCTCCTCACTTTTGACATTGGGTTTACATGATTGACCTTTGATCGAATGATTCCACGAATGTTCGAACTCATATAATTTATTCACATTCATTGCATTGTACTAGGGTACCTTGGGAGTCATTGACATCATTGGTGATTTCCCTCACACTTGTTAACGGTTTACCTCAATGACCGGTAATCAAGTGGTTTCTACCATGTTCGACATCAAAACATCTATTCACATGGCTATATTCATACAACATCGAGATTGGGATGAAGAACCTAGGTTGAGATTTCACTCTGTTAACTTCTTTGCCCAGGCTGCAAAGGAGATCATTTGAGCATGCTAATATATAGACTGTCACATAGATCCACATTGTATTGGTTCGTGGCTATGTTTTATCATCTCGTAGCTCCATTATTTTTTTTTCGTGGCTACAATCAATTCATGTCATGGAGGTATGTATCCACATTGTATATTTAGTGGCAATATCCTTAGTTGATATAATTATGGATCTGCAGTGTATCTTATGGCACCCATACCTTGAAAGTCTTTATCACCCAAGCATAGGTATACCTGCCTTGGGTTTGAAACATGTCATAATATTTGTTTGATGGTTATGTGAAGCTTCTACCAGGTTCTCTAAGTCCATACCCTTGCTCAAAAAAGTCTACATAGTACTTTAGTCATTAGTTTCCATCTTCTAACTTCGCACTTTGGGGGGAAATCTATCACACATCAAAATTACTCACTTCAATGATGACCTATTGTCGTCATTACAAGTTTTTCAAGTGTCGCATTTTAGCCATAAGTGTCGCAAGTGTCACAGACATCATATAGTCATCTTTCCCATGTCGTGTCTCGAACGACATCACAAGGAAAACTTGAAGACACCCTCAGAGACTGGTTTAAGAAGAATAAATCATTTTATGAAGAGTAAAAAGACCACTCAAAAATGAATTTTGAAGGCCAACACTGCCCTATCCACTGTTAGGGAGTGCCAGTGCTCCTTGACCTTCTTTAGGGAAGCGTTCGAGCACTCTATGCACCCTTTTGGGGGAGCGCTGGGATTTTTCGAGGAATTTTTGGGTAGTGCTCCCCTACCCAGTATCAGGGAGTGCCAACGCTCCTTGCCCTCCTTTGGGGGAGTGTTGCAACACTCTGTGCCCCATTCTGGGGGAGTGCTAGGTTGTTTGAGGAAATCTTGGGCCGTTGAGGAAAATCAAGGAAAAATCCCCCTCATCTCTGGAGTTGGTTGGATTCGAATCTAAGGTAAAGGATGGATCTTAGGGAATATCCACAACTGATGGAGAAGGATCCTCAACCTATCCCAAGAATCTCTAAGGTGGTTGGTTCTCTCCAAGCATATATAAAGAGGCCTTCTCATGGTGAAATAGATAAAGAAATGGATAAATACCTAAATTATGATCTCATAAGGAAGGAGGGGACATGGAAGACATCTAACTTATGATCTCATAAGGGAGATAATCATTGAATCATATTCATTTTTTTTTTGGATCATTTGAGCAAGGGGTTGGACAAGGAGAGATTGGTGAGGTTGCTGCATCTACATCAATTTTTTCCTTCATTTTTTCCCCAAGTTAGCACCTTTCTGTCTTAGTTATAGGGGTCTAGATCCAAGAGGAAGTTCACCTGTCCGCAGGGGGATTTTCCTGTAATAGTACATGGATTCTAATATTTTGTATTTCATGCTCATAGATGAAAGAGGAGGGGGGATTTAGAATTTATCTCACTTCTGGAACAAGACTTTTGACCACTGGTGGGGGGGTCTATGCCTTCTTTTCCTTGCTTCGGTCTGCAATATCTTTAGAAGGATTTTCTACTTTGGTAGGACGATTAGGGATGTCCAATTTTCCTTCTTTATGTTTGGAACTCAGATTATATCTATTTGGAGTGTGGCTGGATTTTTCCCTTTTACTCAACTCATTTAGTTAGCTGTCCATTAGAGATTCCTCGTGTGCAGATTGAGTTAAATGGGGGAATGAGGAGGTATCCCCAAGGCAATGGATTTCAGGATCAACGTTCTCTTCCTCTTCTTCTTCATTAATGACAAAGTTATTTTGGAGATGGGCTTGAATTCTTTGATCATCCCTATCTCGACCTATTTGATCTCTTGGAAGTATTTGAGGAGCATTATTATGTCTCCTGAAGGTGCCTATGTTATCATAGTTTTGAGTACATATATAGGCCTGTCTCGCTTCAAGTTTCACCTTCTCCATATCAACAGAAAGAGATTTTACTAATTTGATAAGCTCATCATATTGAGGATGGGAAACAGAGGAAGAGGTTGAAGTTTCAAACCTTCCCCTTCTTCTATCCCTATCATCCTTACTCCTAATATCATCAAATTCTATAATATTGGATTCTACTTCAATGGGTGCATCTTGCATATGAGCCAAGGAGGTAGCTCTCCTTTCTCTTAGTAGGAGGCAAAAGTCAAGGTCAAAAGAACTAGAATAAGTAATCTTTGCAAAGGTTTCTGTAGGATTAACCTCAGTGGGAATCTTGCTATACATTTTCTTAAATCTCTTTGATAAGTCAGAAACAAATTCCCCTTCCTTTTTCTTCAATGATCCAAAATCTCTAATATAGTAAGGGAAATCCTTTCTATCCCCCCAATTCTTTAAGAAGGCTTCATCTAGGGCTTCAATCCCATCAATAGATCCAAGAGGCAAGGCCCTAAACCACTTCCTAGGCTCGCCCTCAAGGATATGAACAAAAATATTCATCCATACATCTGCATCCATGATGACATGACAATTTGTAAAACTCTAAAATGCTTCAAGGTGTTCCTCTGCGATTATGTCTCCCTCGCCTGTGAAATTGGGCAACTTCTTAAGGTATCCACCCACTGGGAGGGCATTTAGAGGCCGAGTAAAAACAACAGTGGCATACCTAGAAGCTATTATATCTTCCATTCTAGTCCTGGGGGGATTTTCTCTTGCCATTGGAGTGTGAACAAGAGGAGAAGCAGGTGGATATGGAGTTCGAACAGGTGAGGTTAGAACTGTGCTTCTAGGGGAAAAGGGAAACAAATGAGTGTTTGATAAAAAGGTTGCAGAGCTTATAGGAATAGAGGTTTCTATTGCAACAACTCTAACAGGAGGAGGAGTAATAAAGTTAGGGGTGGGGAGTCTCCTAAGGTCCTGGGTCTGATCCACGGTACAAATTCAGGAGAGACAAGAGTGTCAAAGATTTCTCCTTCCAAAATGAGGCCAGGAGAAGAGAAATCAGCCATAAAACTTCTGAAATTCAAAGTTCTGGAAACTCCAGCAGATGGAATAACAGGAGAAACAGAAACAATAATTGGGGTTTTTGAAAGAAAATTTAAAATTACCAGAATCACCTGGTTTAGAAGCTGAAGTACCTTCCTGAGGGGTCTTTCCTTTCCTGATAATTTTCTCTAGGTCAACTTCATGCGTGGTTAGAGGCAGCTATGGATGAGACCTCGTGTTTCTACCTTTCAGAGCCAACTGAAATAGTGGAGTCATTAGATAAAGGAGTCACCAGGTGCAGGTTGAAATATTCAATGTTACTGAGTTCTGATGCACCTTTAGAATCAATAGTATTTGTCATTCTATCCCAGGGAAAATCTTCAATTCGTCCTCGGAAACAACGCCAGAAATGTTAGCACCAGAAGTCACCTCTGAATTGTGGCAGAGGTAAGCCCAATACCCATCAATTTAAGTGTCACAGTTAATGTATTTAAAGAGGTCAAATGGGGAAGACTCAAGAGAATATCATTTTAACTCAGAAAATTGTGGCAGTATGCACAAGAAAATGAGGTCTTGATCAACTTCAGCCAGTAAGGTGTAGTAAATTTGAGTAGGAGGAAGCAGTTGAGGAGAAGATGTAAAGGTCTACTCTGGACATCAGGTATTCTAGTAGCCTAAGGATAAAAAACTCTTAAAATAAGATCCTCTTGAATTCAAAGTTTTAGGAAATTGAAAACGATATAACTGCACTGTAATCAAACATTCATTACAACACAATCACGACAATTCATGCAAATCCTTCGATCATGAACATTCAGTATCAGACGCAGATAAGATAGAAATAGAAGTTGGATTTCATTAAACAAGAAATATCATATCAAGTTACATAAACAAAGAACCAGAGCTTCATTAAAACATTATAATACGGGAGCTTAGCTCAACCATTGACCCTAACAAAATATCAAAACTGAGTAAATATACTCAAAACTGCTGCAACTACTAGGAGCGTGATCGAACCCTTGCATTCAAATCTTCCGATCGGTGCCCACCCTATCAGACTATGTGGGCATTCTTCTCTCAGATGCGAGCTTAGATTAGCATGGGTGTTGCAGGAAAATCTGCTCGCAGGAGTACCATGGGCTGACAGTTCAATCCCCATGGCCAGACCTTCCATACCTTCCATTTATGGAGTGAGCCGAGGTTTCAACCACCACTCCTTTTTTCATTAACTTCCTTGTTGGCATAGGGGCATAACCAAGGTTCAATGATCAAGAGCGTACCAACAAATCCCTAACTACCGGCCCTTTAGGGAACACCTACAAAGCAGATGAAGTCTCACCCGAGGTATAGGCATGGGTGGTTGCAAGACTCAGGTGTTTGAAACCTTAGATGGGACATAGATCTATGATCCTATCCTTACAAGGCACTTAGCATAGATCATTCATCAGTATTTAACCCTTATTATACTTCACAGATGGCACAGAGCTTCGCAGTGAATACTCAGATGTACATTTTTTCAGCATTTAACTATAGCAAATCATATCATATCTAATAGCTCATCACTAAGCATTCTCATACATTTTAGATCCCACTATTCACATACATATAGGAAGAAAAAAACATTAATAGATCTATCTAAATATATCAAGGCACTCGACAAAAGAAGAAATAAACACATCAAGACGAAGCACAAAGCATCACACAGATTTATGTGGCTCACCTCCACCATGGGGCTACGTCCACCAACTCTTCTTATTTATTAGTGTCTTCAATTGGTTACAAAAAAAACCCACTCAAAACCCTTACTTCGCACAGGAAAGAAGATCCACGCATCTCGCTAGATCCTTCTTCCATGTACTTTAGCACAAATCCTTCTACAACTTCTTACAACAACTAGCACTTAGCTCTACAAGCCTCTTACAATCATGCACAGAGCATTTACAACCCACATCTGATCACATAGATCTACTACTAGCACTAAGCCATAGACCCTTCTTACATTGCCTAAGTATCTATTTATACATTACAAAAGTGGGCCTAAGTGTTTGTAAACCCACGGGCCGACATCCCTTTCCCATTATATTAACCCAAAACCCTAAAAGAGGCCCAAAAGTGGATCGAGATCCCGCGATCTCTGCTTCACATAGCGCTCCATCTTTGATAGGGTGTCAAAGTCCAAAAATGGTCAATTATGACCAAGTTATCCTCAAAAATTTATCAAGGGCCAACAGGCCCCCAACACTCACCTGTGACTTGTCCCGAGTCACTCAGGTCTGACCAATCCTTCTTCGAATTCCTCGAGCTTGGCTCGAGCTTCTTCGACCTGCCGCATTGCTACTACCTCTTGCTCGACGAACTCCTAGATGAGTGCCTCATTCATTGACCCTTCTAGGCATTGTTCTTTTGTATTCAAAAGCTATTCAAGTTCTACCCCTTGGCTTTCAACTTCAGTGAACAGTTGGCATGTCTTTTCTTGCACTGGTTGCAGTCATTGAGAGACTTCCATTACTTTACTATGAAGCCTGTGAATCTCCTATTGGGTTGTGCGTTGCTTTGGGAACCTCTTCATTCTCTCTACAGGTGACAGGGCCTTCAACTGCACCTATATCTTTTCAGCATCGTACTTCACCTCTTGGAGTTGTGACTCCAATTGATGCAATTCTGGGTTCTTAGTTAGGTTCTCATAGATTTGCGCACTTCTTCTACTTAACTGTTTGCATTCCCTGGAGAGTGATTTAATCCTTTCTACGGTGCTCCAGGAAGTTATTTCTTGCTGGTCACGCACTTCTTGTGGGGTGTGTGGTATGGTATGAAGCTATAAGTCTATGACTCTTTATTGAAGTTGCTGAATAACTTTAGCAAGCGTCATCACTTGGCGTTCGAGGGGGTCCTCTACCTTGTGTTCTAAGCCAATCATAGAGAGAAATTCTCTGTTGACAACTTCGTCACTCCCAATTTGCTTCACGAGCAACTGTTCTTTCTCTTTTTGAATCTTTTCTCTGTCTTCTTCAAATTTTGCTTGGAGAGTGTCGTTCTCTTGTTGCGTAGCTCAACGTTTCTCGAGGACTTCCTCCTGTGCTTGCTTTAAGGCCTTGGTGGCCTACGTAGTTTATTCCTGTGCCTTCCGAAGGTGTACTTCAACTGTGTTAGCAATATTGCGGAGTTGAACTGGTTTGTAATGCTCTTATTTAATTTAAACTACCATTGATTTAGAACAGAACAATAAATTTAAAATTCACTTAATCTAGCACATTCAATCTAATATTTCAATAAATAAAATTTACTAATAATTTAATTCAAAAGATTCATAACTCTAACCTGAATTTGATGTTTCTTCCTTCCTTAGCTTGAATATGATGCTGCTCTTTAGGACACCCCAAAACCAACCTCCTTGCCGACTAGTAACGCCTAGCCCTAGGACATCAATGGATGTCCTAGCCCTCCGAGCCCAAAACCTCTGCAGCCCCCCGGTGCACTGTAAATTCCACTGTAGATTTCACTCTCCAATCCTCCCAACTTCCCCTCTCATAGAATGAATAACCCCCCTCCACTCCTTTCTCCTTCCCCTTATTCCTCCTTCACCGCCCCCCTACATTAACTCCCACCTAACTCTTTATTACACCTTATCCCATTCTTAATGACCTTATCCTATTATTTAAATGCCTTATCCCTTATTTAAATGCCTTATCCATTATTAAATTCCTTATCATGCCTTATCCCATTCATGGGAACGTAACTTAAATTAGTATTATATTTTTATTATTAACCTCTAATTTACTACTTAATTAATTAGTTAATTAATTAATAATCAAATTAATTATATTATATTATAAATTAATCAAATTAATCAAATTAATTTAAACATTATATTATATTATCCACCCCTTATTCAATACTTTTTTTTTTTGGATTATTTATTAAATTAAAACATCTTAATAATTAAGGGTCGTTACATGGTTCATTTCCTTCTTCTGTTGTTCCTTCTGGCAAGGGCCCAGAGGAGATTGGGCGGCTAGACTGAAGAGCTTGTTGTACTCCTTGGAGTTCAATCTCGATTCTGTTGTACATTGTCTCTTATTTAGCTTCCTGATTTTTTGTTATCTCTTCTATGGCTTCATTCATAGCTACGATGAGAAAACTAAATTCATCTAGAGTGAGTGTGGTATTCATCTTAGTTAAGGTTTCTTTTGATTTCTTTCGGGAGGAAGGTTCTGGAGGTGAACCCTTCCTTTTCTTTATGATTTCTACTTCTTCGCCTAGCCTCTGTTTGAATTCCTCAAAGTATTCGCCATTACCTCCTTACCCTAGTGTAACGGATGCGATTCTTACATATCTGTTGTCTACATCCTGGATATCTTCATCCTTCTTTGTCTTCTTTGTCTTACTGGGTCTAGGTGTATTCTGCGCAGCTTTTGGGCTGTCAATGTTGGACACTTTCGTAGGGTCTGCTGGAATAAGAAGGTCTGCCAACCATTCCTTGTTGATTTCCTCTAGGTCTTCTTCTGTCAGCTTGTAATAATACTGCAGTTGTTCCTTGTTCTCATCAACACATGTTGTCATATATATAAAATGGTGGTCTGCACTAAACTTTATCAAAGGTCGAAACCTGTGTAAAGTATTTGGGGTCATGCAAGGCTCAGAATGGATGGCGAGCTTCTATTGGGTGTAGTAGGTGTGAAATATGACATTAGATTGCCACTACTTGTTCATGCCATTCGAGTACCATAGGGTACTGAACTTCACAACCAGTGGTTCAAAGGGGTCAATGTTGGGGAAGGTTGCACCTTTCGGTAACTCCCATGCAACAAAAGCTATAAGTATCAAGAGCTAGCTAAAATGAAATTCATGCCCCTGATCCTTGGCTTCTCTGCAATCAATATCTAGTTGATTCACCAGGTACTTTTCCTAGTTCATCTGTAGTCCTTCTGCACACTTTCTTGTAAGGTTGACTACAAAGCTAGATATGTGCATGGGTCGATTCTTGCGTACCAACTTCCCTGTGATCAGTTGACAGGCGAGGTGCACTGTGCCACTTTCAATAGAAGCTACCTTGTATCCTTGTATGCCTTTCTCAACATCGCCATAGGATTCTTTGATCTTCTGGGCAAGAGCGCGATCTGCGGTCTTCCCAGAATAGTAATCGTGGGGATCAGGGCCCTGCATGCTAAGCCCGGTGATCTGGTTGATCAGTGCTAGATCAAATGTTATACGATGGTTCAACCATAAGCATCCTCCATGGTAACTTGCCAGCAAAAACTTCACATAAGCATTCACCTCCTAGTGTCTTCTAAAGTGTGGTATCTTCATAATGTTGAGCAGAGTAGACTACGCGAGGTTCATCATCCATTGCTGAGGGACGATCTTAGAATTCTTTCCCTTGGTTCTGGTTAAGTACTTGTACGGGGCAAGTGTGCTGTAAACTTTACGATCCCTCAGGTTGAAGTCACTAAACTTCAATGCTGCGATCCTGTCATGATCTACATGGACTGCACGTACTCCTTTCTGTAGGTACGTTGTGACTAGAGTGTACTCAAAGTCTCTAGGCACACTATCTCTGTTGATCACACCACTCAGAGGTGGTATGTAAGCAGGTAGGATGGATGGGACCAACTTCACGTTGGCCATATCGTCCTTATGTTTGGTTCTTCTTTCTGCATCAGCTCGAGATGTTCCTGCTCGAGCAGTCGACGGGGAGGCTTTCACTCCTCTCGTTGACGATGTCTGTAAACTTGTAGACAATCCCCGCTCCGACATGACTCTTTTGACTTTGAGGCTAGTGAGTACCTCTCTTATAGATTCTTTAGCTGTGCTAAATTTGTCAGACATATATGCTCAGGATTAATAGCTCAGGTTTTCAAAGTAACGTAGATACTGTAGTAAGGTAGAGAGTAAGGGTGGAGTAATCACGGTTCACAATTTAGGTAGTCTTCAGATTCAATTTCACGATTAGAAAAAGTGTCTTCCATTCATGGCGCGATGGATTAAGTAAGTAACTCCACAATGGATTGTTTGCAACGGGTATGGGGCTTCCTTAAATATGGTTCTATCCATTAAGGTGTTGTCTAACAGTCTGGTGATGAGTCATCAATGCTTTTCATTCCATTTGGGGCGACAGTAAAATGGGTATATCGGCCTCCAACGACTATATTTCTTCGCCACGGCGAAGTGACCCATGTCATTGTTATGTTATCCTGATCAAGCTCGAATTGTGCAAAGTTTCTTTCGGAGGGGTTCCCTTTGGAACCCTCTGTATCCTGTCAATCTTAGCTCTCTTTCTACTTATCTTTCTATCCTTCTTCCCCATGAGCTTCATCTCGGTAGTTCATTTCTCGATCTGGTTCTTATTTTCCTTGGGCATAGTCACTTCGCACTACTGAGGTTCTTTCCCAAGACTCAGGAGAACTACTTCATCTGTATCTAGTATAGATACTCCAATCTTCTGTGAGTCCCCTAATTCTTTGACATATGATCTTCTAGTGTCAAATAGCTTTGATTTATTCTCCTATTCCTCAATCAACTGTGCGATCCTTCTGGTCATGAAATATTTTAGCTCTTGTCTCTGCTGTTGTAATACCTTTTATTCTTCCTTTTTTCTATCTTGATCTTTCTCAATCCAAGGTTTTCCAAGTAACATGGTGAATGGGGTGCCGTCCTCAATAAATTTGATAATCTCAAAATCTTCTTCTATCAAAGTTCCAATGACTGTCATAGGCATCTGAGCAAGTTTTCTACATAGCATCACCAATTTTCCTCTGAATAGTCCTATTCCTCCCAGTGAAGGAAACATGGCAGACTTCCCTATAACTTACCAGGTTCTTTCTGGCATAATGTTCAGTTGTGTTTCTTTATCAAGAATACAGTCAATGTCGAAGTCCCCTATTCTTTCTTCGATTTTTTCCTTTTCTTTGAAGATCTCTATTAGGCAGACATCTTTATGTTCTTTCAGGGTTTCTTTCATCTATATTAATTCTTTCTCTGATTATTTCTGGGGTTCTTTTATTTTCGGGGTTGTCTTAGGGTTTTCTTCATGTAAATTCATTCTTTCAATCTTAGCAATCATTCTAGGGAAATCCAATACTTCATGGTCCAAAGATTTGCAACAGAGACAACTGGGTTTTCCACCTGGGCAATCCTTCACTAGATGGCCTGGTTTTCTGCAACCATAACATAGGGTCAATCCTATATTTCTCTTAAATGATCCCCAACTTCTTCTGTACTATGCACCAAAATCATGGTAGTTAGCCTGCAAAAAATTCCTTCTAGGATCCTGCATCCATTTGTTAGTCCAAACATTCTTTCTATGTAGGGTATAACATATCTATGATTATGGTTATCGGATCTACTCATATCAAACTTTCTTTCTTCTATTAATGTCCCAGGTTTTAATCTAGGACTGAATCTATCAAACATACCTAGATCCATGCTCTAGAAACAAAAATTTCACTTATCTTACTTCTACATAGTACAAAGCTTTGAGATTTAAGACATTTTAACTATTCTTACCTTTATTAGAGCACAGGTCTTACAGATCTTACCTCTTTTATGCAAATATGACCTCTTTCTTTCATAAATTCCCACTTTTACTTTTAATAGGGAACAGAGCGTTCAGATATCGCTTCTTTTCTTCAGATATGATCTTCCTTTCCTCATATCTGACCTTATTCCTGGTACAAAGCTTTCACAGGTCGAGTAAAATGTTGCGCACTATGGCGAAAAATCTTCCTTTTGTACACATTTTCTTCTTCCTCAGTTCCCAGCAATCACATTTTTAGGTCCCAGCAACGGAACCATTTTTTGGCATAGGGGCAGACCCAAGGTTCAACTCTCAAGAGCGTACCAACAAATTCCTAACTACTGACCCTTTCAACAACACCTACGAAGCATATGAAGTCTCACCCGAGGTAGAGGCAGGGGTGGTTGCAAGACTTAGGTGTTTTCAACCTTGGCTGGGACACAGATGTGTGATCCTATCCTTACAGGGCACTTAGCATTGTTCATTCATCAGTATTTAACCCTTATTATACTTTGCAGATGGCACAAAACTTCGCGGTGAATACTCAGATGTGCATTGTTTTAGCATTTAACTATAGAAAATCATATCATATCTAGTAGTTCAGCGCTAAGAATTTTCATACATGTCAGATCCCACTATTGACATACATCTAGGAAGCACAAAGCATTAATAGATCTATCTAAATATATCAAGGCACTCTGCAGAAGAAGAAATAAACACATCAAGATGAAGCACAAAGCATCACACACAGATTTACGTGGTTCACCCCCACCCTGGGGCTATGTCCACCAACTCTTATTCTTTATTAGTGTCTTCAATCAGTTACATCACAAACCCACTCAAAACCCTTACTTCACACAGGACAAAAGATCTGCGTAGCTCGCTAGATCCTTCTTCCGTGTACTTCAGAACAAAGCCTTCTACAACTTCTTACGACAACTAGCACTTAGCTTTGCAAGCCTCTTACAATCATGCATGAAGCATTTACAACCCACATCTGATCACATAGATCTACTACTAGAACTAAGCCATCAACCCTTCTTACATTTCCTAAGTATCTATTTATACATTACAATAGTGGGCCTAAGCATGGGTAAACCCACAGATCGACAAACCTTTCCCATTCTATTAACCCAAAACCCTAAAAGAGGCCCAAAAGTGGACCGAGATCTCGCGATCTCTGCTTCTCCTGATGCTCCATATTTGATAGGGTATCGAAGTCCAAAAATGGTCAGTTATGACCAAGTGTTCCTCGAAACTTGGTCAAGGGACAACATTCCTTCATCGGGATTAGGATGGGACATAACGTTCAGGGATCTACCATGCGCTGCTAGAGGCCCTTCGAGTCAACCTGACACCTTGAAACCATGATGGTCTCTGTTTTTAACTTACACAGGCATCTTCGGCTTCTGGTGCAGGTCTCATGAAATTCACACTCTTTCCTTCATGCTTCCAAAGCTCCTGGTGTTAGGTCCTCCTTCACCGCATTTTTCCTCCATATGACCTCGGGCTGTGACCATGGGCCTAACTCCTAGGCACATCGTGATTTCGCATTTCGGGGGCCTTCACATCACTTGACTACAAACTCCCAATACCCGATATTGTGAAATTTCCCTTCTTCATATCAACGGTCGGATTTGTTATGCATCTGATGGCCACAATTTGTCCCAAAAATCCTGAAATTCACTTCCGCAAAACCATCAGATCGACTGCCACCTGTCCCTATAATATCCACGGTCCAGATCATATAGGGATTTTGAGTTTCAGGAAGTTGAAAAGATACTCACCTCCCTTCTACCAATTTCCAAAATCACAAACTAGAGACTAGCGAGCACTAGCTCCTCTCCTTAGCCTTCAAGAATGTGACCCTGGCTATGACCAAGCGCTTATCCAAAAGGTGCGTATCAGGATTTCGCATCTTGGAAAGTTAAAAGGCTACTCACCTCCCTTCTCCCAATTTTTGATTTCACACTTGCCTCAGATCGACGGTCCACGACTTTCCTCGATCCAATGGCCCAGATCATTTCACGAGTTTGGACTTTGTGGGTTTTAACAACTTTGCCTCTGCACTTCCCAAGTTTCGAAACCGCAAAATGTTAATCTTTCACCACATGCCTTTCCTAGTGCCAATGGCTAGGATTGACCTTGCGACTTTGAACCTTTCTCTAATGTTAAACTCCACACAAATTTATGATCCCGATCTCCCAAGGGCCTCAAATATGAAATTTGAATGGAATCTCCTCTGTTGAAAACTGAACTTGCTAGCTCACTTGATTTAAGTCCATATCAGACTGCTCTAAGTGTCGTTCTTTGTGCTCATGGTTGTGACCTGTGTAAAATAAAAAATCGAACGACTGGCTAAGGGTTCGGGAAAACAAAAATATCATTGACAGAGGTAATGAAGATGAGTTCTTAAAAAAAAGGGGGCAAACAAAATGAATTTTCCGGCCGAAGGAGAAAATTTAAAGACATGTCCTGCAAAAGAGAGAAAAACAGGGCATGGGCATAGACTTGGGTATAAACCACCAACTCATAGGATCCTGACAAGTTCATGCTATAACACTAAGTTCTAAGGATGGGGACAAGTGGGCCAAAGTAGTCCTCAAAATTAGAAGTGTAAAGTTGGGAACATGCATACATATAGTTTTCACTTAGTTATTTTTCCCAGGGATTGGATCATCATTCACTCACTCATTCAATTGTCCTTGGTCCCTTCCTGTACCTATACCTGTACTCATATATGTTCCTATAATTGTACCCATACCTATACCTATATATGTATTTGTACCCATAATCATACATGTATCTATACCTAGTTAGTTTGGGAGTTTGACTGAAGAGGTGAGTTGTCAGGCCCGTGAGCAATTTCTCTGTAGGTTAGAGAATTGTTGGGAATTGATTTCCCAAAGGTGAGAAACTGTAGCTATAGGGCTCTGAGACTTACTGTCTGGCCTATTGCCGAAGCCCCAGAAAGGAAGTGGGGAAACTAAAGGAATTTTGAGCAGAGAAGGGGTACACTTCCTAGGGTGGGATAGGAATGTGGGGAATGAGGGATTGTAGCATGTTAGTTTGAGTTGGCACATGTGACAGAGTTTTTCCTATTGTCTAATATACATCAGCTTGGTTAGGAATCCATTTACCCAGGTGGAGTTTAGGCCTAGCTCAGGGGCGACCCACTGCTGAGAGTAATGAGCATCATGGTCTAAGGCTGGGAGGTTCATGGAATGTCTGCACACAATTAGTGATATTTCTACCAAGATAAGTGTCAATTGTGTGTTGAATTACATGCTGCATTATTATTTATCTAATTATTTTTATGGGTTTTTCCTGTGTGTGATGCATGTGTATTTTTATTATTATTCTGTATGAATCTCTGCATTTGCAGAATGTATTTGTCTATTTAAAGTTTTATATGTAAATTTCCGCAAGAAATCCGCTGTGTATATGTTTTAATTTTGTATACATTTCAATTTTTTTTATGTGGCATAGCCCAGTTGTATGCTGGGGATGTTACAACAGAAATAGGATATACACCAGTGGGTAAGAAAGAATACATAACCTGAACCAAAGTTTTATGCATGCAAAGAGAAAGAGATTTTCAAAGAGGGTATAAAGAAGATTTTGAAGGAGAATATTGCGTCTACTTCAGAAAAAAAAGCCAGTAGAGGATATACCATTGTATGACATGCCTCCATTATTTGATCATACTAGCAAAGAGTAGCCTTTAGAGCAAGTAAGCAACTTAAGAAAATTTTTGGGGTCTTGTGTAAAATTGATGAATGATAAAAATTATTTACAAGTATTGCAGATTCTATTTGAGAAGTGTAATCCTGGGGAAGAAGGGGTAAAAATAGTGAATCGGGTCCATAATAAGATAATAAAAAGCAGGGAATCTAGGTTGAATGCAAACATTGGAGTTTTCAATATAGGGGATATTATATTAGAACTAGGGTCTGAATTCAATGTTCTGCCAAAGGAGACATGGAAAGTTATGGAGGAACCTACATTAGGGTATTCACCTATCCATTTGAATCTAGAAAATAAATATATAGTGGTGCCAATTGTTAGATTGAAGGGGATACTAGTAGATCTAGATGGAGTGCGCACCATGGAATAATTTTAAGTCATTGACATAGTAGATAACACTACACCATATATAACATTGTTGGGGCTAGATTTGGCATTTGATAACCAGACTATTATTAACTTGAAGACCATGAAGATGATATTTGAGTCAGGAGAATACAAATTTATTGCACCAATGGATCCCTTAGAAGGAGGAAGGTATGTGGAACCTGCGACAGGAAATTTTATTACAGAAGATGTCAATCAATTGTACAGAACTACCGTGCATGAAGAGGATTACATCAACCCAACTACAAATGTAATGCTAAGTTAGAGGACTATTAGTTCTTGTTCTTCAAACTCTGACATGGGACTGGAGAACTAGCAGCAACAATTACATGAATTATCTACCAGAATATGTGCTAGAATGATGCACACACTGAGATGGGTTGGTACAGAGGTAAGAGAACCTCCTACTTTTTATGTTTTGAATGAATTAGAAGAATTTTTAATGAAGTTTGAATTAGAAGTAGTAGAAAATCAAATATTTCCAGTATTATATATTTCTTTGAAAGATACTCTCGCCCGCTAGTGGGGTACACATAAGGAAAAGATCAACAACTGGTATCAATGCAAGAGGTTACTGCGCATTAGATTTGGTGCAGAGCAGGAGAACATATTTTTGGAGAAATAGGATGGATTTGGACAACCCAGAGAACATGTAAACAAGTGCATGGTTCAATGGATACTAGTAACAATAGAAGAATGGACACATCATTTTATTCACATATTAAAAGGTATTGCAAATAACTAGTACACAGAACATGAACAACGCAGGGAAAATGCAAATTGGGAAGACATGAAACATAATTTTGTGATTACATTTTCCTTTGAGCATGAAAGTACAGATATTGACACAACACTGAAGGTGGTAAGAGAAATAATATTTTAAAAAATATAATTTGAAATAACCCAAACATATTAGAATTAGACTAGACAGAAAATTAGATAGTTGCTACATTGTTATCATGTCGTAGAAGAAGAAGATCCAATAGAAGAAAACCCACGCAATATCCAAATCCCAGAAGTTGAAGGTGAAAGGGAATTAGAAGGTCCAAATCTAGATGCAAAATATTATGCTTCACCATTATATCAAGAAGGTAAACATTAGAACTGTCGAAAACCCAAAGATTGCAAGCATTGGAGATTATTTGGATAATCAAGACGTAGAAAGAATCACAGATTTACTGCGTGAATATAGTGACTTGTTCCCAATGACATTTTCATAGATGAAGGGATTAACAGGATAATTTGGAGAGATGAATATTCTTTTGAAACTAGAATATGAACCTATAAGACAGAGACCTTACAGGATAAATCTAGTGTATAAGCAAAAGGTGAAGGCATAAATTGACAAGATGCCAGAAGCTAGTGTCATAGAACCCGTGGAAGAATCATAATGGATCAATCCTAGGGTGGTGAAGGAAAAGAAGAAAGGAGGAATTAGGATCTGTGTATATTTGATAAAATTAAATGATGCTTGCTTAGATGATCCTTTTCCTACCCCATTTGAAGTTTTGGAGAATGTAGGAGGTCAAGAAGCTTATAAATTTGCAGATGGTTTTTCAGGATCTCATCATATTACGATAAGACCCAAAGATAGAAAGAAGACAACATTTTATACAAAATGGGGATCATTTCAGTGTACAATAATTCCACTTGGATTAAAGAATGCACCTGCAATTATTTCAAGGGTAGTAGTGGTTTCCTTTAAGGAATTCATTCATAAAATTTTGGAGGTTTACATGGATGATTAAACGATGTTTAGTTTACTGAAGGATCATGTGGAGGTGTCAAGGTTGATGTTAGACAGAAGCAGAGAGTGTCAAATTTCATTGAATATTAAGAAATGCATTTTCAGCGCGCCTTTTGGTATTTTTTTAGGGCATGTGGTGTGTAAACAAGGTTTGTTGGTTGATCCTACTAAAATTGTTGTCATAGTTAATTTAACACCACCTAAGTCAATGCACTAGTTGAAGAGTACACTTGGTCATAAAGGGTATTACTGAAATTTTATAAGGGGATATGCATAAATTATTGCGTCGATGGAGAAATTGTTGAAGAAGGATACTAAATATTAGTGGAATGATGAGTGTCAACGGAGCTTGGATATTTTGAAGGAGAAGATGAGGACTGCACCAATTATGGTGTTTTCACATTTGTCAAAGGAATTTCATGTGCATGTAGATGCATATGCAATATCACTAGGAGAGGTACTATCCCAACCAGGAGAAGGTGAAATAGATCACCCAATTGCATTTGTAAGCAAAAAATTATCAGATTTGGAACAAAACTACAATACTATAGAAAGAGAAGGATTAGCTATGGTGTATGCATTGCATAAGTTCAAACATTCTTTGTTAGGGTAACATTTCGAGATTTTACAGATCATTTTGCTCTTAGATATTTTGTCAATAAGATAGTGTTGGGGGGATGAATATGCATATGGCTATTTTTTTTTTTCAGGAGTTTGATTTTGAAGTTGTGGTGAAGCCTGGAAGATTGAATGCAAGATTGGATCATTTATCTAGGATAACTAATGGAGAAGAACCAACTAACTTGGAGGACAACTTCCTGGATGAACAGTTGTTTTTGGTACATATAAATGATGAGTATTTTTCTAAAATTATTGAGTTTTTGAGTACATGATTTTCACCAAAGGAATTTAATACTATGCAGAATAAAAACTTGGTGGTCAGAGTTGCAAACTACGAATTGATTATGGGTCACTTATACAAACTTGGAGCAGACAAAATTTTGAGGAGATGTGTTATGGAGCATGAAAGGCCTATGATTTTAGCAGAATCACATGAAGGGATTGTTGGAGGACACTATGCAGGGAAATTCGTTGCGTAGAAGGTATTGCACGTAGGATTATGGTGGCCAACAATTCACAAGGATTCAAAGGAGTACTACCAAAATTGTGATGTCTGTAACACCCCAGGTTTTGAACCCCCATTTTAAATAATGTATTGTTACAATGTTGAGAGGCCCGAGTTCCCAAACAATTATTAAAGAGCCAATATGACCCATAAATGTAATGTTTTGATCATTATTAATAATAAAAACATCGTTGGCTGCTAGATGAACAAGGACTAGAGTTATAGGGGGCTATGTTTCCACAAGAGAGGGAGCTTGAGGGACTAAGTGTTTATTTTCTATTTGTTTATTACCCTTTTTGTCTAAGGGAGGGGATCAATTACGTGAGCTTCTTGGGGAAGGCCAGGAGATTCTTGTTTCCCCACGAGGTTAATTAAACCCGCCTCTGGTTTGATGGGGGGGTTAAACTGATGAATTGTTCATTGTTTTCCCATTCACTCACTCATGTTTCCCTCATGCACTCCCATGCACACACTACTATGCACCCCCTGACCCATTGATCGACCATCCTCAGTTGCGTCTTGGCTTGGAAAAGGAAACAGAGCTGCTGAATAATTTAGCCACATGATAGTTGGTTGTAGTGGTCGCTGGTGTGATCCATCCATGACCTGGGGCTTGCATGTCTGAAATGCATTGGCCTGTGCCCTGTTTTTCTCACAACTGCGAGTGCTGAGAGTCCCAACATTGAGATTCTGAACCAACTCTGTTGGAGGCTCTGAAAATAAAGGAGAAGGAATGCCTGAGGGACTGCGTGGAAGAGAAGGGTGGAGGTTCGGTCTCTTGGGGTGGTACAATCTGGGTAGAAGAGAGCTAGGTACTTGGATTGTTGTGGGTGTCGGGAAACCTGTTAGAGATTGAGTGCTGACTGGTTTGGGAACCCAATTACACTCTGGAACCATCCTTGTGGATTAATAGCCCTAGCTTGGGAGTGACACTGTTGTTGAGATATGGAGCAATGGTGTCTATGGTTGGGTGGAACATCCTTGGTCTATAGCTAGTCGATGTCATCTTTCATAAAGATAAGTTCTCTCTGTCATGATATTATTATCTATGTATGAATGTATTTTCATTGTGTATATTTGATTATCGTTTAATATAATCTTTAGTTTATGCATGCTTGCTAGATATTGTTGTGCATGTCATTAAATATGTTATCTTATGCATCCTTAATATATAAAGAAAGTATCAGCATGAGAAAGAAGTTGATCAGGGGATCAAATTTTTCTCAATTTTCAAAGTGCTCGAAATGCGACGAAAACAGTGCCATTGCGTCCATCTCGTCTTCTTGATTCCGGCGGTATATTTACTTTCGCAAATGGAGTCCGTATGGAGGAGATATCACGATCTGTCCGCCAAGACAAACAGGCAAAAATTTGGGATGTTGACTGTACCTGTCCGTACAGTCCATACGGCCACGTGGTAGGGCCGTACCATCATGATGACATGGCAAAGGGAAGATGTGGCACATTTGTATTGGTTGTGGTTGTCCAATCGGGTGTTGACATGTGTCAATGGTAGCCAATAATGTGTGGACACGTGGACCAACCCATTGGCGCCACATGTCCCTATACGACTGGTTCATATGGTTGTATATATATATATATATATATAAAATGACATGGGGAGTCCGCGGGGTTCGACCCCCGGACCTCCCCCACAGTACAAAGCTCTAATGAAACTCTGCTAGCCAACTTACCATCATTTGTTCCTTGTTAGGAAGGCGGGAAATATTGTATTTAATTTGCATTTGTGTTATATTGGAATGGGGGGTCGAGCCGGGGCTTAGCCCCGACCCGCGGCTCATTGTAAACATATATATGACCATAGCATATATTAAAACCCAAACTTTCGGCGCGCGTATTATATATGTATCAAAGTGTATGCGCGGGAATGGAAACCACGACCCGTGGTTCATATATGTAACCCGTGGGTTTTGTATTACATAACCAATGGTTTAAACGTGCGTGGGAATTGCACGGTTTTGGGAGTTATATGGTTTACCAACGGTTAAAACAGGTTTAACCACTTTATAACCAAATGCACGGTCGCATGAGCAATATGACCAAGAGCCGAGGCGATTAGGGGCTGGAGGCGCCCTAACCGTCCTACGGTTTGCACCGTTGGCGCGGCTGCGCCCAATGCCAAGTTTTTACGCTTAAATGAGCGTGTGAGCCAGGTTTGAAGCACAAGGGTGCGATTTGTAGAACCAGAGACAACAAAGTTGAAGGGGAAGACTTCAAGGAGGCTATCTTCTTCATTTTTCGACGGATTGAGGTGCCAAAAGAGCCCAGACAGGGGTTTTGGGACGCTGCGGAGCCATTGGAGCAGTCGGTTTGTCATTTTGAGCATTATAAGGCATGTTTTTGAGCACTTTGAGCAATTTAATAATAATGATCCATTGGAAGCTGGACCAGGAGATGTAGCTCGGAGTGGGGTGAACTCCTTTATCAAGTTGTTGTGTTTATGTGCTGATGGTCAATGTTTTATGCTACTATCTATGTGTATTTTTACATAAGTAATCCTTTATTATGTGTTGCAAATTGATCCGGTTGCTTTAAAACACATAACATTTCACTTGCAATAATTATTCAAGTTTTTCAACTCTTCTTCATTTTTAGATCAAGTTGATATCAGAGCACTGGTTTTGAAGACTTGATTGTTTGCAATTTTTGTTTTTGATGCTCACAAGGTTGAAACTCACAAGAGGAGAAGGTCAACTTGTGGAGCCAAGTTCTTATTCGACGAGGAGGAAGCAGTTTCATTCACCGCAAGTTGCAGAGAGACATTCACCAAGCATGGCACATGCAGAAGAGCATGAACGTGTTCCAGATGAAGAAGCAGACTTCAGGCAGACCATCATACAGTTGAGAGATATGATGAAAGTCATAATGGAACGAACCGTGATGTCGCAGGGTGAAGGCTCTAACCCTTCAATGCATAAGGGAGGCGGTGGTGACAAGACTCCAGGCAGAGATGGAGGGAATGGTGCTTCTCCACC
>ML805333.1:680593-702468 GCA_009831015.1 Picea engelmannii
CCTTTTGGACTTTGCAATGCACCTGCTACTTTCATGCGAGTGATGAATGATGTATTGAGACCTTTTCTAGATGATTTTGTTATTGTCTACTTAGATGATATTTTGATTTTCAGTAAATCTCGTGAAGAGCATATTGAACATGTTATCTCTCCAAAAAACTCTCCTAGGCTGTAAGTCAGAGATGCTTGGTAACTTAATCTTTTTGGAAATATTTTATTTAATAGTTGAAATGGTTTGTGGATAAAGATGAATATCTACGTACCAGACTGTGTATTCAAGACTGTCTAAGAATATAAAATCTTACAAGGCTTTCTAGTAATGTAGTCAGACAAATTTTGATTGAATGTAGGAGGAAAAAGGCTATTGAACCAGATTATACTTCATACCAACAAGTACAATGGATTTAACAACCAAAGAAATAACTTATGATCATAAACTAAATCAATCAACAAATGAGATGACAATCACATGCAGACTGAATGAGCATCAACAAAGAACCTCACTCATAAGATATCAGAGATAAGAAGAGAAGGTCTGACAAACACCACTGAAAGAAGCTTGTAATTTTCTGTATAATAAGAATAAGTCTGTGATTACAGTAACAACATAATATCACTCAAAATCGAACCCACTATCAAACTGAGTTCCTAGGCTTTATAGCCTTTACAAACAGTTTTCAGATCCTAAAAATATGGATCAAATCAACTAAAAATAACAAGTCAAAATCTGTTGCAAAAGAAGTGGGATATTTCCTCAAAATGAGGCCAATCCCAGATTTGTCTCTATTGATTGTTGGTGAAGTGTAGAACAACCTCCCAAGGCTAAGGGATCATTCTCAAATGGAGATCAGGTCGAATTAGCTGAGGTGGCAAGGTATCCTACTTTTCTGTTCAACATAAATTGTCCATAGACCTTTGAAATAACTCCTTTCTCCATCATATATCAAAACTAACTGCTGAACTGGGTCTGATAATTCATTAGACATGCATTGGAAAAGGTTCCGAATCTTTTAATATCAAAAATCCTTGATCTATGAAAAAACTCATTCAATTCTGGACACACAGGCTTTCGGTGGTTACTGGGAAATTTTCTGGGTGAGTTATCCACCGAAAGCGCAGCTTTCGGTGGTTAATGAACAGTCACCCTATTCGCCTAAACCACCGAAAGTCAGAATTTCCAGCAAAAATTGCCTTTGGTAAAAATCAATTTTCTCAGCCGTGGAATGTCCGTTTTGCACGTTCAAATAGTCGATTTTCATATACAGATCATAAGATTTCCAACGGTGCAATCAGATTTGTATTTGGAGTTATGGAAGCTGGAAAAATTTTCATTACAATATTAGGCATCATTCTTGCGAAAATGACAATGCATTTTTTGTCGTTAACACTTGGATATTGTCAACACTTGTGAAATTGCTATCCCTTCTGAGATTTGTCCTTAAAAGGATTTCGATTCCCCACACAAACCTTTCTTTCTCAGGATTTTGATAACTCATATCGAAGGATTTCTTGGAAATACATTCTTCTTTCCCATATGGTGATCCTCTATTTCGGGTTCTTCGATGCTTGGTCACTCTTTGACGTTGTGCACACCTTGTACCTAGTATACGTTTCCTTTGTTTTCCCTGAAATTCTCTTAGCCACTCTGAGACTCAATCGACACACCCTTTGTGTTCAAGATGCACACCTTTCATATGAGTGTCATAAGAGAAACAATTGAAACTCATCCAGTTTCATCATGAACTCATACAATCAACCTCTCGAAGAATCATACATGAAAGAAATAAACTAAAGAGAACATACAAAATGTAACAGTCATTCAATCACACATTAAGATGAACACAGTCCAAGGATTTGGGACAATATTGTTTGTTCTATTCATTCATGAAAACAAATTACATAATATTTCTTCTACTCTACTCTGTTCTACTGATATCTCTCTCATATCTATCTCATCTCCTCCTAATATCATAATAATTTTACAATGCAACAACAAACTATCTATGGACTGGCTCCACGAGCTCTTGTCGTCCTGTCTGCAACCTATCCTATCAAAATCTTAGCGGTTACCTACTTTGTCCTATTACAATAAATAACAATTATTTCCAGATAAGATTCAACATTCAATATCTGCAACCCCTTACATTCCTTCACGGCTTTACAAACACGACATATTTAAAAAATGTTGCTTTCAAAAATATCTCAACAACTTGATTTAATTCTAAGTTAATTTCTTATTTGAAACTCTGTCATGTTGAGATGTCATTCCTTTGCCTCCACAATTGCATTTTGACTTTGAAGGCAATGCTCCTGCATCACATCATGAGCCATGAATGAATGGGTAGAATAAAGAATGGGTAATGGTTTCTCTTTATGACAATTCGTTGGAATAAATATACACTATATGAGTCATGTGCAATGCATTGCCTGAAATGTGCTTGAATATTATTCTCCCATCTCGAATTTATCTTTCTTCAAGTATGAATTGGGATCATCTTAAGCGATGGAGTAGTAGCCAAGTTAGGTTAACTTGAAGTTGTGGTTGGCTTTGTGATTGGTGTGACATTGTTACATGTTGGCACTTTGAATGTGACCACTATGTTTGAGAATTTTCACTGTCACATGGATGGCATGGGCCTTGATTTGGTTGCTTGCATTAATGCACTGTCCATGTGAATACTTTTATAATAGTTCACATTGATTGTGCTAATGGCATGAATTCTTTATTTAAAATTCGCGTTGGTCATTGTGGTTGTCCCTCCTATATTTTTTTGATGTTGATGAGTGATTTTATTTAACACCTGTGCATATGCATTATTGATGTATGGAACTGATGACTTTCTTGGTGATCTCCTATATTACTTGGTGAGCATTTTTTAGGTGATAACAGATATTTATAGTAGTTATCTCATCTTTGACCTTGTAACATTGTGATAATTTTCTTTTATGAAATTTAGGGTCAAGTATTTCACTCATCCAAACAAATCCATCCATTATTTTATCTGCTACAATGTACAATTATACTTTATCCATGTTACACAGTGGTCTAAAAAAATTAAATCCATATTGCTTTCTTTTATTCTCAATAAAGGAATCTTTATTTAATATTTTAGGAAAGCATTCCAATAAACCAATTATATAAATTTCAAACATTGTCCACCATTTGTTCCATAAATCATCTAAGATAACTCCAGAAAAATATAATGACTCCACAATAGTTGTTAGAACATTTTCACTTGCCATTAATTTTTATGAATGGATAGATCAAGTTTCCCATCCAAATCAAACAAAAAAATCCAACCAATTGTTGGATGTGTATAATTCATTATTATTAGGATTTCAAAATTAATTCTATAAAATTGGAGTTCGTTTTCACATTTTGAACTTATTGATATTATTTTGATATTTTTGATTCTTGAGTGAATTCATCCCCAAGTTCACCATCAGAGTATGTTTCAGGATTTCGTATTCCAATGGAAAATTTTCCTTTGCATCATAGTCATTGGAGAGTATGTCATATTTCTTCACACAATACTTGTAACACCTCAGTTTTGATCCTTATGAACTAGAATGTATTTGTAATTGTGACTTAGGCTAGTGAGCTGGTAAAGTTGAAAAGTGGCCAAAGTGACTAGGAAATGTAACACACACACACACACACATTAATAAAATGCATCATTGGCTACATAATGGACAAGGACAGAAGAGATAGGGGGCTATGATTCCACGAGAAAGGGGGATTAAGGGGATAAGTATTTTTATTATATTTTTTTTACCTATTTTGGTTTTAATTGAGAAAACTGGTTACATGAGCTTCTTGGGGGAGGCCATGTGGTTCTTTGTTTCTAGGTAATTATATAAAAAACTCTTTGGGTTGTTTGGGGGTTCACTTGTTCTTCTCCATTCACTCTTACACTCTTCTCACTCTTTCATTTTTAGTTCCTCATCCTTGCTAATTCATGTGATCTTGGGATAGGAATGGAAATGAATGGTTGGAAGAGGAGAGCCATTTCTAGATGGTTGCAATAAATTACTGAATCATTCTAGGACATAATGGATGCTTGTGTGCATGAGATTGATGGAAGTTCAAAAAACACTGTCCACATTTGAGAATCCTTGGAGTTTCCAGCAGGGATATTTCCTAACTAGTACCACTGGAGCCCTGAAAAGAAATGGAAAAACCTGAAGGGATACATGGTAGAGAAATGGGTTCATTTCTTTGGGTTGTGTCATATCAAGGATAAAGAGAGATGGAAATTAGGATTATTGTGTGGTTGGGAAAAATATGAGAGTTTGTTAGCCAACTACTATGTGTTTTAGTTTTGGACTAGGACCCATACTTGTGGATTCATAGCCCTAGATCGGGGGTGACCTGCTATTGATAATTGGAATAGAAATGTCTATGGTTGGGAGGAACTTCCTTGGTCTGTAACCAGTTGGTGAATGTTTACATGAAAAGATAAGTTATCTTTTCTTTTTATGTATAATGTATATTTCGTTGTGTATTTGATTATCTATGAGATGTATTTTTGTGTGCATACTTTCAAGTTATTTGACGTGTATGCAACATAGTTAATTTCTTTTATGTTGTAGCATGGATATTGATTAATGCATGCATGTCTTTCATGCTTATCTTTGAATTAATTATTATCATAATTTGTTGAAATAGGGGAAGACCCAACGTTCAACTCTAACAGTGCACCAACAAACCCTAACTATTGGCCCTTTCGACGACACCTGCGAAGCAGATGAAGTCTCATCCGAAGTAGCAATAGTGAGTTGTAGGACACATTCTTCCAGAACAAAAACACAATGTAACCTAGAGATTCTTTAACATTCTTACACTTAGCTTCGTGAAGTTAGCTTATACCTTCTATATTTAATATGGAAACAATAATTCAATAAATAGTATAACATATAGCAAATAACATAGCATCAATCACAAAGCACAACAAGATTTACGTGGTTCACCCTCTCCCTAGGGATACGTCCACAAAATTGTGTTTCTTGATATATTGGATGAAAACATACAGATCTATATACACATTGTTGACGATTAAAGTTGTCAACGAAGTTATGCCCGCAAAGTGTTTCTAAATCTTATTATTATAAAAAATTAAATAATACTAGTAGGTGGGACCCACTTGAACTATTGGAGAGAAGATCTGTTCATTTTTTGATGTTATGATGATGTGTGACACGAATTACATGGTTGGTGAAGATCTTGTTGTTATTGGTTATGATTTGAGCTTATGAAGTGTTGATTTCTTATGTTACTACAACCTATGTTATTCATTAATGTCATTGTCGTTTGTTCCTATCACACCTACACAACAAACATGTTAGTAAAATTACAGGAAGGGAAGTTTTGAGAGAGGCAAAATACTAGAACAAATGCAAAGGAAGGGGACCTAGTTCTGCAACATCACATGCAAATAATTAGAAAGAAATGAGAAACAATTGCAAGGGGAAGATTTTAAAGCTATCCTAACTATACTACATGCATCAAAGTACTTGATGATTATTGTTAAGCCCTAGCTAGCAAGTAAATGGTTATGAAATTGTGATTAAATTATATGTTTAATATGCATATGGTGTGAAATGTTGGTGGCGCACTTGGCAAGGTGATAGTGATAATGATTAAGTAACGATTAATTGAATTATGTGTCCGATCCACATATGGTATATTTGGATAGATTGAACGTTGGTGGTTCATTTGACAAGGCGGTGAACGTTAATGGTTATGCGATTTTCTTTGAGCTATATATTAAGAAATTGGATATATGATATGGAAAGTGCATTCGGAAAGTAACCTATGTAGATTCCAACGCAGAGTTAAATTAATGGAATTAAATGGAATTTGGTTGGCATGTACTAATGAGTAAATGAATTGTGGGTGGAGATGACATGCATTTACTGAATTGGTGAATGTTACATGAAAAGATAAGTTATCTTTGTGTTTTATGTATAATGTATATTTCATTGTGTATTTAATTATCTATGAGATGTATTTTTGTGTGCATACTTTCTAGTTATTTGATGTGTATGCCACATAGTTAATTTATTTTATGTTGTAGCATGGATATTGATTAATGCATGTGCGTATTTCATGCTTATCTTTGAATTAATTATTATCATAATTTGTTGGAACAGGGGCAGACCCAACGTTCAACTCTAACAGTGCACCAACAAACCCTAACTACTGGCCCTTTTGGCAACACCTGCAAAGAAGATGAAGTCTCACCTGAAGTAGCAATAGTGAGTTGTAGGACACATGTGTCTATAACCAGGGAAAATGCAAAGTGATTCCAAAACAACAACCCAATGTAACCTAGAGATTCTTTAACATTCTTACACTTAGCTTCACGAAGTTATCTTATACCTTCTATCTTTAATATGGAAACAACAATTCAATAATAGTATAACATATAGAAAATAACACAACATCAATCACAAAGAACAACAAGATTTACGTGGTTTGCCCTCTGCCTAGGGATATGTCCACATAACTGTGTTTCTTGATATATTAGATGAAAACATACAGATCTATATTCACATTGTTGATGATTAAATATGTCAACGAAGTTATGCCCGCAAAGTGTTTCTAAAGCCTATTATTATAAAAAAAAAATAATACTAGTAGGTGGGACCCACTTGAACTATTGGAGAGAAGATCTATTCATTTTTTGATGTCATGATGATGTGTGACACGACTTACATGGTTGATGAAGATCTTGTTGTTATTGGTTATGATTTGAGCTTATGAGGTGTTGATTCCTTATGTTACTACAACCTATGTTATTCATTAATGTCATTGTCATTTGTTCCTATCACACCTACACAACAAACATGTTAGTAAAATTACAGGAAGGGCAGTTTCGAGAGAGGCAAAATACTATAACAAATGCAAAGGAAGGGGACCTAGTTTTGCAATATCACATGCAAATAATTAGAAAGAAATGAGAAACAATTGCAAGGGGAAGATTTTAAAGCTATCCTAACTATACTACATGCATCAAAGTACTTGATGATTATTGTTAAGCCCTAGCTAGCAAGTAAATGTTTATGAAATTGTGATTAAATTATATGTTTAATATGCATATGGTGTGAAATGTTGGTGGCACACTTGGCAAGGTGATAGTGATAATGATTAAGCAATGGTTAATTGAATTATGTGGTCGATCCACATATGGTATATTTGGATAGATTGAACATGGGTGGCTCATTTGACAAGGTGGTGAACATGAATGGTTATGCAATTTTGTTTGAGCTATATATTAAGAAATTGGATATATGATATGGAAAGTGTATTTGGCAAGTAACCTATGTAGATTCCAATGCAAAGTTAAATTAATGGCATTAAATGGAAGTTGGTTGGCATGTACTGATGAGTAAATGAATTGTGGGTGGAGGCGACATGCATTTACTGCACGTCACATTTACCCCTCCTATTATCCGCCACCCTAATTGGGCTATTGTTTGATCTTTATGTTGTGGTTATGATCCTGAATTTTAGCAGGGAAGAACCGCTTGGCCAACTCTTGTTTTAAGGAAATTCGATTAGAGGTATGTTTTTTTGGCCATTTGTGATTCTGATCTAGTTATGAAATGATTACTGGCTCAGGTGTATGGGTTTTTTTCCCCTAAGTGTTGTAACTGTGTGAAATTTGGGTTCTTGGAATGAGGAGTGGATGGGTCTTTCTGTAACAATTTTGAGTTTGTCGATGTTATTGTCCTTCTTGGGTGATGGCTCCTTGTTATCACTGTTGTTTGGTTGGAGGGTTTTTGTTTAGTCTTGGGTGGATAACTATCTTCATACACTATCACTAAATCGGGTCTTGGACTTTCATGTGTTTAATGGTCGGTGGTTTTTGGCATCACTATTTTTTGTTCACTTGGACACTAATTGATTGCACCACAAGGGGTCACAAAATGAGGTTCTTATTCTTCCTTAGCCCTATCTTCACCTCTGTGTTGTGATTGTTGATCGAAGGGCACAAGGGTTATACCCTGTGTGTGTTAAGTAACCTTTTCCAGGAAAAACTAGAGCCCTACCTTTTGCTTATGGCCCCTGTCATAGATTTGTGCCTGACCACGAATGAGTCGTGGTTCATCCTATATACATCGTGGCCCTGTACTTTTTTCCATAACAAATAGTGTCTCTACTCTCCCCATGTTGACTATGGAACAACATTAGAACTTCAGTCTGGAAATGGTTCAAAAAGACCATCCTAGAATGTTGTTTTACGAATCGGTTGTTGTTGGATGGTTGTATAATTTTCGACTATTTTGAGAACAAGCTCTCCCATTTGGTCGTATGACAGTTGTGTTGGTAGGTATATAGTCATTGGCTCGGTTAGAATAGTGGTAAACCATACATTACCAGTTTCATTTTCAAACCACACAGTTACTCTGGTTATGTTGATAGCTCAGTATTGTTGATGGAAAGGGCCTCTGCCCCGATTCAATTGGATGCGTGGGTATGCATCATTGCTACAACTTGTTAGGTTGTTGATTTTTTAAGATAGTGATGAGTTGTTTGGTAGATACACAGTCACTGCTATTTGCACTGACGATTATTTGAATGTTTAGCTAGCATTGGTGAAAATTCTTGACGTTGCTCATGTCGCATTGTGTATTTGCAAAATAAATAATGGTCATGGTAACTAGGGTTTTCTCCTTGGGCGGAACGATTATTGCACCGGATGATTTTGGGAACTATATCCTTATGATTGTTTGATTGTTAAGCCTGAAATTGCATGGCATGGTTGATCACCGTTGGGATAAATAAAAGTAATACTGTGTTGGGTTGATGACCCAGCAATGAATTGAGTTACTACCATGACTGTGTGTTTGGTTTGGTAAAATGGAAATATTGCATCATGTTTTTTGGGTGGATCCGCACTGTGTATAGTATGGATAGCTTGGGTTTCACAGAGTTTTAATCATGTTCATCAATCATTTTTTATGAAGGGAATGTTGTTGAGGATTTTCCATGTTGGATAGATGGCTTGGCTCTTTAAGCCATATTGAATTGTTTTTTTTTTACAGTGATAGATTTACATTGCCTGGGCAAGTTACCCTATGTATAGCTAATGTCTAAATGTGGTTGTTGGTTTCATATTTGAGTATCAATTCGGGTTGCAGTTTGGACTTGGTTCTTTGGTTTCTTCCTATATATATGTTAACGAATATCATTGCTTCTGATGGGCTCTATTGTAGTAATAATGACTTAATTAGTATTTTGAAAAGATGACTTTTGAGTATGGTTGTGGATTGAGGAAACACATGGGAAGTGGTTGTTCTCGATGGTTAACAGAGTGGGATGAATACTGTTTGTAAATTGTTATAGGAGGCAATGAAGGGAACATAACCTCTTACAAATTGTGTGGAATAAATACTATCTTGTGATAGCACTGTGTTGGATATTCCATCTTTTAGAGTTCAATTTTGGTTTTTCTATCAGAGGTCCTTTTGTGTGTTCCATCGGGGATGTCTAAGTTTGACTTTGGTCCAAAATTTCTGTATGAGATTTTGTAAAGAAAATGACTCTTTGGTGAACTGGAATGAAATAAAGGATTTCTTAATGTCTCATATGTCTTGATTATCGTATTGGTGTCTTTACTTCTGTTCTTACATTTATTTCCGCAACTATTATATTCAGAAAATTACATAAAAAGTGAATTTCCAGCAAGCTTTTGTTGATAAGAGACTAGCCTAAGAACTCGTAATTAATACTTGTTAGTTAGGATGCTATTTTTGTTGGCTACAAACATAGGGTGATATTCTTGTCTACTTTTCTTTAGCCAAGTAAAGTCTAGAAATGTTTGAGTAAGATTATTTCATATCTTTTCCTCAACATTTATTTGGCGACTATATTGGGGATATCTTCGATATCTCTCCGATTAATTTTTATATTCGATTTTCATCGATACATATTTCCTTTATAAATTTGATTCTTTGAATGTTTTTCTATTGATGACTATTTTGTTGCAAGGAAGCCCAATATCGAGCTCGGTCTTCAAGACTAGACCATCATTGTTTTGAACCTGTTTAACACCATTCTAGACACTGCCAATACTCGTGCCAAACTTAACCATTCTTGGGAAACAATTGAATGAAATATTAGTGCTCAAGAACAATTGGAGGCTAGACGTAGACAACTTAGAAATTAGTAGTATAATTTTGTTTCTTTGAGCCATAGCCTTTCTTTCATGTCCTTAGACTCTCGTGCTTCTAGAAGAAGAATAGGCTTGTCACCCGAAATCAATCCTATTGCTGAAATAGGAATAAGAAACATTGTGTTATCTTCCCCATAAAGTTCTCTAAGGATAACTTTATCTGATTCATCCAACTCGTATTTCTTTCCCTCATCTATCATCCACAAGATGGCATCTAGTGGTGGCTCTGGTGGCACTGGAAGTGCACCATCTTACCAATCCTCATCGTCATCAGTGATTGGTATCTTGTACAACCACCATATCCCAGTCCAATCTACTACAAACCCCACCAAAGTCATTAAGAAGTATGGGATTTTTCAGTTTGAAGAAGATGCCACAACCACACCGTCACATTTTTCCTCTCCTCTTAACCTAGCACCTGCTACTCACCCACTTCCGAAGTTTAAAGAGCATTTGCCTAAGTTTTCAGGAAATAACACTGTCAGTACCAATGAACACCTAGTGGCTTTTTCTAATGCTTGTCATAGCACATGGGATAGCGATAATGACACTTGCATGTGCTTGTTTGTCAATTCCTTGGAAGGAAAGGTTGTGACCGACTTCTTTGACCTTCCTCCTAAGATCATGTCTACTTGGGAGGAGTTAATCTAATGGTTCTAATCCACCTATGGGAAATCCAAAATCCCTACCGAGAAGTTAAGGGAATACAATAACGTCACATCTAAATATGGTGAGACCATCAAGTATTTCAACTTGCATTTTACCAAGTTATACAATAAGATCCCTGAGCTTATCCACCCTCAGAACCAAGCCACTTTCATGCATTACCAAAATGCGTTTCCTTCTTCCTACCGTCATAGGCTTGAGGAAAAATCCATTGATAATCTTGGTTCCACTCTGCATACTTTCTCAGAGTATGAAGAACAACTTGAAAGAATTGGTATTCCCTAGGGATAATTAGTTAGACAGGAAGACATGTTCGCTCTCTTACAATTAGTACAAGATATGAACAATCGTATGATAAAATTTTAGCGTTAGGGTATTGTCTCCCCTCTCACCTATGGAGCTTCATCCTCTTCTGCACCCCCCTTTAGAAATCCGGTTGAAAACAATTTTCATCCTAAATCTATCTTGCCTTGGAGTTGGTGTAAATTTTTTGAGGAGCACCATGAGGAATCCACATGTGAGGAAAAGAAGAGTGACAGAGATAAGATCTTTGGTAAGATACTAGAAGCTACGATCGTTGTCCTAGACTTTGCAGAGCCAAAGGATGTCATGGTTATTAACACTAGGAACAAAGCCTATGCTCCCAAGGGTAAATTTGATCCTCCTCGCAGTTCTTCTAGCTCGAGCTCATCCTCAACTGTTGTTGTGCCCCAGATTCCTAAAATTCCTGAAATTCAAGGAATCACTCCCCCTCTTCCCTCTTCCAAATACAATATCTTAAATCAATTGGCCAACATCAAAGTAGATGCAACCCTCCTAGACATGGTTGTTGTCCCTGAACATAATATGCATCTAAAACAATTCATGGAAGGAAAAACTTCCATTGTAGACAATCTTTCCGAAGAGGTAGATGAAGAGAATTCCTCTGTAAATAAAGTAGGTGTACATAAATTTAGATACCCTGTAAACAACCCCCCTTTTTATATTTCTATAAATATCATGGATAAGATTGTCCATTGTTGCCTCATTGATAGTGGTTCAGGCCCAAGTTTCATGTCAAATATTATTATGGAAGAGCTAGGCTTGTCATGTAAAAAAAAAATGCCAGAAGCATTCTCTCGTATAATAGTCTACAACAAAAAACCATAGGAGATATTAAATATGTAACCTTGGTTTTGTGCGCTCATCCGGAGATAAGGAAAACCCTTAGCATTCAGGTGATTGATATGCCTATGAGAAATTATTCAATTATCTTGGGGAGAGATTGGAAATCCCTAACAGGTGGACAACTATCACTCAGCGGAACACATTTATCCGTTCTTCGGAATGGTAAGAAAATTATAGTCCTTAGAGAAGGAAGAATTTCACCCTACATAGAGAGTTTTCTGCAATCTACCATAAACTATATCGAAGAAGACGTAGGAGTGTATTCCAACTTTGATGAAGAGGATAATATTCCTCTAGAAATAATTGATTCAGATGATGAATTATGGTGTATGTACTTTGATGGTGCACACTCTAATGAAGGTAATGAGGATGGTATTATCTTGGTTTCCCCTGTAGGAAAAATTCATAATCTATCATACAGGTTGGATTTTGCTTGTTCAAACAATGCCACTGAAATCAAAGATTTGTTGTTAGGCATTGAGAATTCCCTTAATATTGGTTGTGATCACCTTTCATTTTTCGTAAATTATGAGCTTGTTGTGAACCTGATACGTCAGACATGCTCTCCTAGAAACAAGTTGATGGAAAAATACTCCCAAACTGTTTGGGAACTTGTCTTGAACCTTCTATATTTCAACATCACTCATATTAAGAAGGAGTTGAATTCAATAGCTGATTGATTAGCTATCTTTGCAGCCTCTCCTACTTAGCAACTCTTGCCTCGCATGCCTGATTATGCTTTCCAATATCTACATCGTCCATACATTTTGGAAAATGAAGGATCTTGGAAAGCCATCCCTAACGATGAGATCATTTGTGATGTCATTCAAAATGAACCTCTTGAGCTAGAGAATATTATATCTATAGAAAATAATAATATTCCTGAGGGATTGACTCCTCTTGAGAGTTCATTTTCTTTGAGTGTTGTAGGCAATAAATAAAAAAAAGGAGAAGAGGAGTTATGAAAGAGGGTGATTGAAACCATCCTCTTGAACATTAGAACATCTGAATCTTCAATGGATGTTAAAATAAATGTCCAATGTTCTGGTAAGGAAGAGATGAGGTTCACCAGGTTACTTAGTGAACCCCGATTTTTTTTTCTTGGTTTTATGAGGATATTCATGGTTTTGATCCTAGTCTTGTTCAACATATTTTGAAACTAACTAGGAAAAAACAAGAACTTGTTAACTCTTCACTGGAAGCACCCTTTCGAAGACACTTGAGATTTTTCTTAAATCCTAAAATGTTTTCTTTAGCCCACCTAGAATGGGTCTCAATTTGGAAATCAGCCTCGGGGACCACTAATAATATTAGAACTTGTATTAGTCTTCGAACTTTCAAGAAATCAATTCTAAGAAATCCCTTTTCCCATCCCAATATGAAAATATTTTTGCAACAGGTTGTACAATCACAGTTAAGACCCTTTCTTGACATTCTATTTCGTTACAAGAGAATCAAAGTAGAAGGGGAAAATTTTCACAAAACCACTTTCATTGCTAATTGTGATACCATGCCTTAAAAATGTTATATTTTTATCTTACTTGATACATGTACTACTTTCAAGAAAACTACATGCAGAACGCTCGATGAATTGGTCAGTTTTCATCTCTATCTTGATTATCTAATTGTGCGTGACAAGGGACTGATGATTTCATCATATTTCCAAGTGATCGGTCCCTTCCCAATTGCTTTTTCCTTGGATACAAATTCTTATTTCTCAAAAGAATTACAAGAAAAATTGTTTTCCTACAACACTAACAATCCTCTCTTGAAATATTACGAGGAACTAATGTGAGAAGTTCTAGTGTTTTCTGGTTTTTGTTGTATAATAGTAGCCTAGCTCTGCTTTCAACTTTTGTGCTTCTTTTCTCTTCTTTATAGTACTTTGATTGTTTCTTTATAAGTTAAGTTTTTTCTTTTCCCTGTTGTGCTTCATTTCTGTCTTTATTGTTGTTGTTTAGTTTTGCATTTTACTTCTGTCATGATTTGGTTTCTTCTTATCTTTTAAGAATATTGGTCAAATAGGAAGTTGGATCAATTTTTCCACAGTGACACTCCTGCAAAGCATTGTTAGTTAATAACAATCAAGCTTACAAAGATGTTATGATTCTCCTCTGAAGGACCCTTGAAATTGTTACATTTTTTCACTGTTTTCTGGTAAAGAATTGGATATTTCCCGCTTCTCCTTGCCATTTATTCATCCATCAATCTTTTTGAGAGAAAGTCTAAAAGTTTTCCTACCAAAATTTAGAGAGCATATTCCAATCTAATGATTATGCATACAATGGTAAAATCTTTCATACTTAACACTTTTCATGAATTATTCCCAAATTCCTGGACATCTTTCCATTAAATCTGATCACTTCCCTCTATTGCATAATCATCTGAGTTATATCTTCTTGACCTGTTGTTTTGGTCCACAAAACCATTAGCTATGACTTCTAAATCTGTTGGAAAGAATGTTCTTGTGGAGTCGCCAATTTGTTGACGATTAAAATTGTCAACGAAGTTATGCCTGCAAAGTGTTTCTAAAGCCTATTATTATAAAAAACTAAATAATACTAGTAGGTGGGACCCCCTTCAACTATTGGAGAGAAGACATGTTCATTTTTTGATGTTATGATGATGTGCGACATGGATTACATGGTTGATGAAGATCTTGTTGTTATTGGTTATGATTTGAGCTTATGAAGTGTTGATTCCTTATGTTACTACAGTCTATGATATTCATTAATGTCATTATCATTTGTTCCTATCACATACCCTACATGCATTTAGTAACCTTTTCCAGGCCAAACTAGAGCCCTAACTTTCGGTTATGGCCCCTATCATGGATTTGTGCCCGACCACGAATTATTCGTGGTTCGTCTTGTATGCACCATGGCCTTGGATTTTTTGCCATTATAAAGAGTGGATCTGCTCTCCCCAAGTTGAGTATGGAACAACCTTGGCCCTCTAGTCTAGAAATGGGTCAAGAGAATAGCCTGGCCTATTGTTTTATGACTTGGTTGTTGTTGGATGGTTGTATAATTGTCGACTATTTTGAGAACAGGCTCGCCCAATTGATCGTATGCCAATTGCGTTGGTTGGTATATAGTCACTGACTTAGTTATAATAGTGGTAAACCCTACATTACCAGTTTCACTTTCAAACCACACAGTTACTCTCCTTATGTTGATAACTCAGTATTGTTAATGGAAAGGGCCTATGTCCTAATTCAATTGGATGCACGGGTATGCGTTGTTGCTACAACTTGTTAGGTTGTTGATTTTTTAAGACAGTGACGAGTTGTTTGGTAGATACATAGTCATTGGTATTTGCACTGATGATTATTTGAATGTTTAGCTAGCATTGGTGAAAATTCTTGATGTTTCTCATGTCGTGTTGTGTGTTTACAAAATAAATAATGGTCATGGTAAATGGGGTTTTCTCTTGGGGCCGAACAATTATTGAACCAGATGATTTTGGGAACTATATCCTTATGATTGTTTGATTGTTAAGCTTGAAATTGCACAACATGGTTTATCACCGATGGGATAAATCGAAGTAATACTGTGTTGGTTTGATGACCCAACAAGGAATTGAGCTACTGCCATGACTATGTGTTTGGTTTGGTAAAATGGAAATATTGCATCATGTTTTTTGGGTGGATCTACACTTTGTATAGTATGGATAGATTGGGTTTCACAGAGTTTTAATCATGTTTATCAATAATTTGTTATGAAGGGAATATTTTTAAGGATTTTTCATGTTGGATACATGGCCCAAATCTTTAATCCATATTGAATTGTTTTTTTTTTTACAGTGGAAAAGTTACATTGCCTGGGCAAGTTACCCTGTGCATAACTAGTGTCTAAACATGGTTGTTGGTTGTATATTTGAATATCAATTCGGGTTGCAGTTTGATCTTGGTTCTTTGGTTTCTGCCTATATATATGTCAATGAATATCATTGATTTTTATGCTCTCTATTGCAGTAATAGTGACTTCATTATTATTTTAAAAACATGACTTTTGAGTATGCTTGTGGATTGAAGAAACACATGGGTAGTGGTTTTTTTCAATGGTTAACAGAGTGGGATGGCTATTGTTTGGAAATTGTTACAGGAGGAAATGAAGGTAACAAAACCTTTTATAAATTGTGTGGAATACATACTGTCTTGTGATGACATTGTGTTGGATATATGATTATTGGACAATGAACTAGTTAAGTACACAGTGATGGTTATTTGGTCATGATGATTGTTGGTTGGTGCATCTATTCTTACTATAGAATGTTTTATGGATCACTTGATTAATTTCATGAACAATAATCATTCTCCTCCCCTTCCATTATTTCATATTTTCGCTAATTACAAACCCTTTAACCTCCCATATTCATTTTTCACATCATGTTCAAAGATTGATTACAGTCAAGGGAATTTATGTTTTAAAGTGGATGAAGGTGATAGTGTCTTGTGTGGATTGATGTGAGGTTTTGTTGGTTTTCTTTACAGTTGATTGTTGTTGTCATTGAGCAGTGACCATGTCTTCTCCCCTTTGATTATATCATATTTTCTCTCAATAAAAACCCCTCACATATCCCAGAACCCCTTTTCACCGCCCAGCTCATTGATTAATAGTAAAACAATTTGTATGGAGTGTATTGCATGAGCCTAATACATTGTTGAGCCAAATCTATTTCATATTTTTTAGAGTTTCCATGTATGGTTATTTTAAAGACTATTTTCTAATCTATCACACATGCAGGCTAAGTTTTTCAGTCAGGGCAGCCATGGCCGAGGAAATAGAGGTAGAGGTAACTGGAACCGAGCCCCAAGAAGGCCCAGGTTATCCATACATTTTGATGTTGATTCAGAAGAGCTTGGCCAATTGTTTCATGTTAGATTTTTTAATTGGATTGGATAGGGAATAATCCAACCTAGGCCTGAAAGGCCTCCTTTCCAAGCTGCACAAACACTCGGTATCCATGTACCTCCTCATGTCTCATTGCAACTCGAGGTCTCTGAAAATGATGGATGGCAAGAGATTGTCCACCCGATAGTCTGCCAACGTCATGGCTGGACCAAATTGTCTTTGCCTTCTCTTGTTCTTATTAACACCATTTCCCAATCTTCCCCTGATCACTTGCTAGTGCAATCCTCCCATGATAGCAAGAGATTGAAAACTAAGGCACACCATGCACTTGATAAAGGAAAAGTCATTGTTGCCTCTTCCTCACCCTCTAGTGTCTTTGACAAATCCGTTTCTACCCGGATGCATATGAGGGACGATTAGTCCCACGTGATTAGTGAAATTAGGCCTAAAGGTTCTTCACAGCTGAAGGAAAATTCAGGAAAATCGAGAGGTGACAATAGCAATCGAGGAAGGGTTGCATTACAGACTGGAAAATATTGTTTCTAGTTTTTTTATTATATCTATTGTTATATGACAGTTGACTTTCAGGATATTTGGACAACATGTTTATTTTGGATATATGAGTATTACTTTGAAATAATTTCAAATTTCATGAGTTTTAATTGCCAAAAGTGAATATGTTGATGGGAGGCACAAGGAGGTGTCTTTGCTTCACTAATGATTATGTTATGATTGTTATGATTGTTATGAACCAAATGGAGTTATAAGGGGTCCCAACTACTAGTTATTATTTAATTATGACCCTTAATTATAATTATTAATTTTCACCCTAACTAAAGTTAGTTGAGTATTTTAATTAACTTAACTAATGAGTTGGTTCAACTACTTCAAACAATTCTAATTTGTTAAAAGAACGAAGAAAGGGAGGAACAAGAGGAGGATAGAAGCAGAAGCATGCTAAGGTTTTCTCTTTGAGTTATGTTGAGATAGTTCAGTTTTCATTCATTCATATATTCATCATAACCTAATTCTCTTTTGTGATAGCAGGGTCTTATTGTAGACAACAATATTCAGGGCTGAATCAAATCATCTAGACACTTGTTTTTGAGAGGTGTTGATCTATATTTGATAGTCTGTGTAGACTTGTCTGTTTGTGAATTAACTTTCATGAATGATAAAGGCTATTGTGCAGATTCGAGTGGGCAACAATATGTGGCAAGATGATCCAGCTTTTAGATTTTAATTTTGGTTTTTCTGTGAGAGGTCCTTTTGTATGTTCCATCGGGGATGTTTAAGTTTCACTTTGGTCCAAAATTTTTGTATGAGATTTTTTAAAGAAAATGACTATTTGGTGAATTGGAATGAAGTAAAGGAGTTCTTTATGTCCTAGATGTATTGATCATCATCTTGGATTCTTTACTTCTATTTTTACATTTATTTCAGCAACTGTTATATTAAAAAAACTACATAAAAATTGAATTTCCAACAAGATTTTATTGATAAAAGACTAGCCTAAGCACTGGTAATTAATACTTGTGAGTTAGAATGTTATTTTTGTTGGCTATAAACATAAGGTGATATTCCTATCTACTTTTATTTAGCCAAGTAAAGTCTGAAAATGTCTGAGTAAGATTATTTCATATCTTTTCCTCAACACACACTTAGCTACAGATCCTTCTCTCTCTTCCTCTTTCTCTCCCCTCCCTACGCACCCAGCTGAAGATCCAAAATAAAAACACTTATATCTCTCAATACTGCTTACTACCAACAACAACCAATGATGAACCCCCTCAACTCTTCTAGACCTCTTTTTATACATTTTGTGACACTTAGACAACCTTAAACCGAAGCCTGGGTGTCAAAACCCTAGATATAAAACCCTAGGTACCAAAACCCTAGATCCAAAAACCCTAGGTCCACATGACCCACATTTTAATGGCTTCACCAACCTATCCTTCCTTCTCCTCTGCAAGGTGATCCAAAGCACGTATTAGTGTTTTCTTCCACTTGTTGAGTTGTCCATGATCCATATTCTTTGTTTCTTTGTCTTCCTTGATCTTCTCCTTTAACGAATATCTTTTCCTTTAACTCGTTCCTTCTTTTATGCTTCTTTAGCCACTTCGACCATTCCTCGGTTTGTGTGCCTTTCGTGCACTTCATGCTTTGTATTTCTTCCTTAATATTTATTTCTTAATTAACACATAACTAAGGGCCAACAGGCCCCCAACACTCACACGTGACTCGTCACGATTCACTACAATATTGAGCCTTCTGTAATACCTTGATTGCAAACTGGGTGGATCAACCTGTGCTTTCTTCTTTGTCCCTCCCTATCATGTGAAGATTGTATTTTATGTGTCTAGTACCCAATTTCAACTAAACCTAATACCTAGACCCTTATTCCTTTGATTTTAATCAAAGTTGCAAGGCATCTTGTTGTCACAATACAACTTCAACCGGCTCCCATTCACTAAACCATTTGTTGGCCCTCGACCAAGTTTTGAGGAAACATTGGTCAATTTTGACCATTTTTTGGACTTTGACAAGCTGGTCGAAGATGGAGCACCTAGGCATAGCTAAGATCACGAGAACTCACTTGTTTTTTGGACCCAACAAGGGGTTTATTAGGGTTTTTTTATTAGGATTTATGGGATGTCGGCCCATGGGTTTACCCAAGATTAGGCCTTTTTGTAAGCGAATGTAAAAGTGTAAATAGGTAAAGATTGTAAGGTAGAAGTAGCTTAGTGAGGAGAATTTAACTGGCTAAGTGCAAGAGGCAAGTAGTTCTGAGTTGCTTTGTGCAACAAAACATGTATGTAAGCCTTCGTGCTTGACAAAGGAGTTGACTCTATGCCTTGACCTAATTTTGGGAAGGTGGATCTGGTGCTTAGTGTGCAGATCACCTGTCCAGTATGAAGCTTGGCTATGTGGCTTAGCACACAAGAGAAGATTAATGTAAGAGATTGAAGCCTAATAAAGAAGAATAAGCAATTGGTGGGCGTAGCTCCACACTGGGGTGAACCGCGTATATCATGTGTTGATGATTTGCTTTGCGTTATGATGTTTATGTGGTGAATATTCTTAGTGCATTGATAGTTATATATGATATATATATATATGTGAATGCTTAGTGATTTATTTATTTTTAATGTGCTATATCTAGCTTATGATTCTAAGTGTGATGTATATTTTTTCATTGTTACTGCGTTGATCTGTACTTAGGGTTTGATCTGCGATGTGATTAAGAACAATAGGTTGATGCAGGTTTTTCCTAAGTATTCTATAGAAGTGTTATAACCACAGATCTGTGTCCTAGCTTGGTTACAGACACATGATTCCTATAACCCCCCTTGCCTCTACCTCGGGTGAGACTTCTCCTGCTTCGTAGGTGTTGCCGAAAGGGCCAATAGTTAGGGTTTTGTTGGTGCACTGTTGAAGCATTTAACCATGGGTCTGCCCCTGTTCCAACAAATGGTTCGATTGTTGGGACCCGAAACTGTGATTAATGGGAACTGAAGTAAAAAAAAAAAAATTGTGTGTGTAACATCCCCAGCCACCAACAAGCTGGGGCATGATACCTTCAAGCGCTCCCTTGGACTTCATTGTATTACCGATACCTTCTTAAAATTTAAGGATGCATTAAAGAAAAGTCTTTAATGACATGCACAATAGTAGTCAACAAGCATGCATAGTCTAAAGATTCAATTAAATGATAATTAAATATACACAGCAGAATACATTCATACATAGATAATAATATCACAACAAATAGCACTTATCTTTATAAAAAGGAAACACCGACTGGCTGCAGACCAAGGACGTTCCACCCAACCATAGACACCACTTCTCCAAACCTCAATAGTAGTGTCACCCCCGAGCCAGGGCTATGAATTCACAAAGATGGTTCTATAGTGTACTTGAGTTCCCAAACTAGTCAGCTCTCAAGCTCTCACAGGTTTCCCATCACCCACAACAATCCAAGTACCCAACTCTCTTCCACCCAACATGTACCACCCCAAGAGAATGAACCTCCACCTTTCTCTGCCACACAGTCCATTAGGTAGTCCTTCTCCTTTTTCAGGGGCCTCTAGAACAGTTGGTCTACAATCTCAATGTTGGAACTCTTAGGACTTGGATTTGTAAGCAAAACAGGGCACATGCCAATGCATTTTAGACATGCAGGCCCTAGTTCATGGCTGGATTGCACCAGTGACCATTATCGCCAACTATCCCGTGGCTAATTCTTGGCAGTACCTTTCCCTTTTCCAAGCCAAGATGCAGGTGAGGATGGATCAATGAAAGGGTAAGTGCATGCATGGAAGTGCATGAGGTAAATGAATGAATGTATAGGAAAATCAATGAACAAGCCATCAGTCAAATCCCCCATCAAACCAGAGGTGGGTTTAAGTAACTTTGTGGGGAATCAAGAACCTCCTGGCCTTCCCAAAGAATCTCATGTAATCGATCCCCCCCCTAGACAAAAAGGGTAATTAACATAGGAATACACATTTATCCCCTCAAGCACCCTCTCTTGTGGAATCATAGACCCCTATAACTCTAGTCCTTGTCTGTATAGCAGCCAGTGGTGTGTTTATTATTAATAATGATCAAAACATTACATTTCTTGGGCACATTGGCCTTTTAGTAATTGTTTGGGCACCTTGGTGTTCAAGGATAAATTCGTGAGTGCGGACACAGACCAATCTCCTCAGATCCACCTGGATCTGGAACAAACTGTGACAGAATACTACTCTTTCCCTAGTTATAAAATATTGAATGGACAAGAGAAAAAAGATGATGTACTTACTTTAAGAAAGCTCTCCTTATCTCTGTTGATCCTCGCTCTGCTATGATGCTCTTGCATCGTCCAATCACAACAACACAAACCAATCACAGCAAAGAGATTAATATATTCAAAACTCTAGACTATACATGTGATCAAGGAGTCATGTAATAAGATGATATCGTCATTATGGGAAAGGGACATATTCATGTATTATATTAAC